>MRSW03000547.1:0-28955 GCA_001923025.3 Taenia multiceps
CATCGATTTAGCCACGTGAACTCAGATTTGATGGTTAGATTGAAGAAATTTAGCTTCACATTCTCGATTTAGCCCACGTGAACTCAGATTTGATGGTTAGATTGAAGAATTTAGCTTCACATTCGTCGATTTAGCCCACGTGAACTCAGATTTGATGGTTAGATTGAAGAAATTTAGCTTCACATTCATCGATTTAGCCCACGTGAACTCAGATTTGATGGTTAGATTGAAGAAATTTAGCTTCACATTCATCGATTTAGCCCACGTGAACTCAGATTTGATGGTTAGATTGAAGAAATTTAGCTTCACATTCGTCGATTTAGCCCACGTGAACTCAGATTTGATGGTTAGATTGAAGAAATTTAGCTTCACATTCGTCGATTTAGCCCACGTGAACTCAGATTTGATGGTTAGATTGAAGAAATTTAGCTTCACATTCGTCGATTTAGCCCACGTGAACTCAGATTTGATGGTTAGATTGAAGAAATTTAGCTTCACATTCGTCGATTTAGCCCACGTGAACTCAGATTTGATGGTTAGATTGAAGAAATTTAGCTTCACATTCGTCGATTTAGCCCACGTGAACTCAGATTTGATGGTTAGATTGAAGAAATTTAGCTTCACATTCGATTTAGCCCACGTGAACTCAGATTTGATGGTTAGATTGAAGAAATTTAGCTTCACATTCGTCGATTTAGCCCACGTGAACTCAGATTTGATGGTTAGATTGAAGAAATTTAGCTTCACATTCGTCGATTTAGCCCACGTGAACTCAGATTTGATGGTTAGATTGAAGAAATTTAGCTTCACATTCGTCGATTTAGCCCACGTGAACTCAGATTTGATGGTTAGATTGAAGAAATTTAGCTTCACATTCGTCGATTTAGCCCACGTGAACTCAGATTTGATGGTTAGATTGAAGAAATTTAGCTTCACATTCGTCGATTTAGCCCACGTGAACTCAGATTTGATGGTTAGATTGAAGAAATTTAGCTTCACATTCGTCGATTTAGCCCACGTGAACTCAGATTTGATGGTTAGATTGAAGAAATTTAGCTTCACATTCGTCGATTTAGCCCACGTGAACTCAGATTTGATGGTTAGATTGAAGAAATTTAGCTTCACATTCGTCGATTTAGCCCACGTGAACTCAGATTTGATGGTTAGATTGAAGAAATTTAGCTTCACATTCGTCGATTTAGCCCACGTGAACTCAGATTTGATGGTTAGATTGAAGAAATTTAGCTTCACATTCGTCGATTTAGCCCACGTGAACTCAGATTTGATGGTTAGATTGAAGAAATTTAGCTTCACATTCGTCGATTTAGCCCACGTGAACTCAGATTTGATGGTTAGATTGAAGAAATTTAGCTTCACATTCGTCGATTTAGCCCACGTGAACTCAGATTTGATGGTTAGATTGAAGAAATTTAGCTTCACATTCGTCGATTTAGCCCACGTGAACTCAGATTTGATGGTTAGATTGAAGAAATTTAGCTTCACATTCGTCGATTTAGCCCACGTGAACTCAGATTTGATGGTTAGATTGAAGAAATTTAGCTTCACATTCGTCGATTTAGCCCACGTGAACTCAGATTTGATGGTTAGATTGAAGAAATTTAGCTTCACATTCGTCGATTTAGCCCACGTGAACTCAGATTTGATGGTTAGATTGAAGAAATTTAGCTTCACATTCGTCGATTTAGCCCACGTGAACTCAGATTTGATGGTTAGATTGAAGAAATTTAGCTTCACATTCGTCGATTTAGCCCACGTGAACTCAGATTTGATGGTTAGATTGAAGAAATTTAGCTTCACATTCGTCGATTTAGCCCACGTGAACTCAGATTTGATGGTTAGATTGAAGAAATTTAGCTTCACATTCGTCGATTTAGCCCACGTGAACTCAGATTTGATGGTTAGATTGAAGAAATTTAGCTTCACATTCGTCGATTTAGCCCACGTGAACTCAGATTTGATGGTTAGATTGAAGAAATTTAGCTTCACATTCGTCGATTTAGCCCACGTGAACTCAGATTTGATGGTTAGATTGAAGAAATTTAGCTTCACATTCGTCGATTTAGCCCACGTGAACTCAGATTTGATGGTTAGATTGAAGAAATTTAGCTTCACATTCGTCGATTTAGCCCACGTGAACTCAGATTTGATGGTTAGATTGAAGAAATTTAGCTTCACATTCGTCGATTTAGCCCACGTGAACTCAGATTTGATGGTTAGATTGAAGAAATTTAGCTTCACATTCGTCGATTTAGCCCACGTGAACTCAGATTTGATGGTTAGATTGAAGAAATTTAGCTTCACATTCGTCGATTTAGCCCACGTGAACTCAGATTTGATGGTTAGATTGAAGAAATTTAGCTTCACATTCGTCGATTTAGCCCACGTGAACTCAGATTTGATGGTTAGATTGAAGAAATTTAGCTTCACATTCGTCGATTTAGCCCACGTGAACTCAGATTTGATGGTTAGATTGAAGAAATTTAGCTTCACATTCGTCGATTTAGCCCACGTGAACTCAGATTTGATGGTTAGATTGAAGAAATTTAGCTTCACATTCGTCGATTTAGCCCACGTGAACTCAGATTTGATGGTTAGATTGAAGAAATTTAGCTTCACATTCGTCGATTTAGCCCACGTGAACTCAGATTTGATGGTTAGATTGAAGAAATTTAGCTTCACATTCGTCGATTTAGCCCACGTGAACTCAGATTTGATGGTTAGATTGAAGAAATTTAGCTTCACATTCGTCGATTTAGCCCACGTGAACTCAGATTTGATGGTTAGATTGAAGAAATTTAGCTTCACATTCATCGATTTAGCCCACGTGAACTCAGATTTGATGGTTAGATTGAAGAAATTTAGCTTCACATTCGTCGATTTAGCCCACGTGAACTCAGATTTGATGGTTAGATTGAAGAAATTTAGCTTCACATTCGTCGATTTAGCCCACGTGAACTCAGATTTGATGGTTAGATTGAAGAAATTTAGCTTCACATTCGTCGATTTAGCCCACGTGAACTCAGATTTGATGGTTAGATTGAAGAAATTTAGCTTCACATTCGTCGATTTAGCCCACGTGAACTCAGATTTGATGGTTAGATTGAAGAAATTTAGCTTCACATTCGTCGATTTAGCCCACGTGAACTCAGATTTGATGGTTAGATTGAAGAAATTTAGCTTCACATTCGTCGATTTAGCCCACGTGAACTCAGATTTGATGGTTAGATTGAAGAAATTTAGCTTCACATTCGTCGATTTAGCCCACGTGAACTCAGATTTGATGGTTAGATTGAAGAAATTTAGCTTCACATTCGTCGATTTAGCCCACGTGAACTCAGATTTGATGGTTAGATTGAAGAAATTTAGCTTCACATTCGTCGATTTAGCCCACGTGAACTCAGATTTGATGGTTAGATTGAAGAAATTTAGCTTCACATTCGTCGATTTAGCCCACGTGAACTCAGATTTGATGGTTAGATTGAAGAAATTTAGCTTCACATTCGTCGATTTAGCCCACGTGAACTCAGATTTGATGGTTAGATTGAAGAAATTTAGCTTCACATTCGTCGATTTAGCCCACGTGAACTCAGATTTGATGGTTAGATTGAAGAAATTTAGCTTCACATTCGTCGATTTAGCCCACGTGAACTCAGATTTGATGGTTAGATTGAAGAAATTTAGCTTCACATTCGTCGATTTAGCCCACGTGAACTCAGATTTGATGGTTAGATTGAAGAAATTTAGCTTCACATTCGTCGATTTAGCCCACGTGAACTCAGATTTGATGGTTAGATTGAAGAAATTTAGCTTCACATTCGTCGATTTAGCCCACGTGAACTCAGATTTGATGGTTAGATTGAAGAAATTTAGCTTCACATTCGTCGATTTAGCCCACGTGAACTCAGATTTGATGGTTAGATTGAAGAAATTTAGCTTCACATTCGTCGATTTAGCCCACGTGAACTCAGATTTGATGGTTAGATTGAAGAAATTTAGCTTCACATTCGTCGATTTAGCCCACGTGAACTCAGATTTGATGGTTAGATTGAAGAAATTTAGCTTCACATTCGTCGATTTAGCCCACGTGAACTCAGATTTGATGGTTAGATTGAAGAAATTTAGCTTCACATTCGTCGATTTAGCCCACGTGAACTCAGATTTGATGGTTAGATTGAAGAAATTTAGCTTCACATTCGTCGATTTAGCCCACGTGAACTCAGATTTGATGGTTAGATTGAAGAAATTTAGCTTCACATTCGTCGATTTAGCCCACGTGAACTCAGATTTGATGGTTAGATTGAAGAAATTTAGCTTCACATTCGTCGATTTAGCCCACGTGAACTCAGATTTGATGGTTAGATTGAAGAAATTTAGCTTCACATTCGTCGATTTAGCCCACGT
The DNA here is from genome assembly GCA_001923025.3 of Taenia multiceps. Lineage (NCBI taxonomy): Eukaryota > Metazoa > Platyhelminthes > Cestoda > Cyclophyllidea > Taeniidae > Taenia > Taenia multiceps. The sequence goes on from MRSW03000547.1 coordinate 4,423, forward strand.
GAACTCAGATTTGATGGTTAGATTGAAGAAATTTAGCTTCACATTCGTCGATTTAGCCCACGTGAACTCAGATTTGATGGTTAGATTGAAGAAATTTAGCTTCACATTCGTCGATTTAGCCCACGTGAACTCAGATTTGATGGTTAGATTGAAGAAATTTAGCTTCACATTCGTCGATTTAGCCCACGTGAACTCAGATTTGATGGTTAGATTGAAGAAATTTAGCTTCACATTCGTCGATTTAGCCCACGTGAACTCAGATTTGATGGTTAGATTGAAGAAATTTAGCTTCACATTCGTCGATTTAGCCCACGTGAACTCAGATTTGATGGTTAGATTGAAGAAATTTAGCTTCACATTCGTCGATTTAGCCCACGTGAACTCAGATTTGATGGTTAGATTGAAGAAATTTAGCTTCACATTCGTCGATTTAGCCCACGTGAACTCAGATTTGATGGTTAGATTGAAGAAATTTAGCTTCACATTCGTCGATTTAGCCCACGTGAACTCAGATTTGATGGTTAGATTGAAGAAATTTAGCTTCACATTCGTCGATTTAGCCCACGTGAACTCAGATTTGATGGTTAGATTGAAGAAATTTAGCTTCACATTCGTCGATTTAGCCCACGTGAACTCAGATTTGATGGTTAGATTGAAGAAATTTAGCTTCACATTCGTCGATTTAGCCCACGTGAACTCAGATTTGATGGTTAGATTGAAGAAATTTAGCTTCACATTCGTCGATTTAGCCCACGTGAACTCAGATTTGATGGTTAGATTGAAGAAATTTAGCTTCACATTCGTCGATTTAGCCCACGTGAACTCAGATTTGATGGTTAGATTGAAGAAATTTAGCTTCACATTCGTCGATTTAGCCCACGTGAACTCAGATTTGATGGTTAGATTGAAGAAATTTAGCTTCACATTCGTCGATTTAGCCCACGTGAACTCAGATTTGATGGTTAGATTGAAGAAATTTAGCTTCACATTCGTCGATTTAGCCCACGTGAACTCAGATTTGATGGTTAGATTGAAGAAATTTAGCTTCACATTCGTCGATTTAGCCCACGTGAACTCAGATTTGATGGTTAGATTGAAGAAATTTAGCTTCACATTCGTCGATTTAGCCCACGTGAACTCAGATTTGATGGTTAGATTGAAGAAATTTAGCTTCACATTCGTCGATTTAGCCCACGTGAACTCAGATTTGATGGTTAGATTGAAGAAATTTAGCTTCACATTCGTCGATTTAGCCCACGTGAACTCAGATTTGATGGTTAGATTGAAGAAATTTAGCTTCACATTCGTCGATTTAGCCCACGTGAACTCAGATTTGATGGTTAGATTGAAGAAATTTAGCTTCACATTCGTCGATTTAGCCCACGTGAACTCAGATTTGATGGTTAGATTGAAGAAATTTAGCTTCACATTCGTCGATTTAGCCCACGTGAACTCAGATTTGATGGTTAGATTGAAGAAATTTAGCTTCACATTCGTCGATTTAGCCCACGTGAACTCAGATTTGATGGTTAGATTGAAGAAATTTAGCTTCACATTCGTCGATTTAGCCCACGTGAACTCAGATTTGATGGTTAGATTGAAGAAATTTAGCTTCACATTCGTCGATTTAGCCCACGTGAACTCAGATTTGATGGTTAGATTGAAGAAATTTAGCTTCACATTCGTCGATTTAGCCCACGTGAACTCAGATTTGATGGTTAGATTGAAGAAATTTAGCTTCACATTCGTCGATTTAGCCCACGTGAACTCAGATTTGATGGTTAGATTGAAGAAATTTAGCTTCACATTCGTCGATTTAGCCCACGTGAACTCAGATTTGATGGTTAGATTGAAGAAATTTAGCTTCACATTCGTCGATTTAGCCCACGTGAACTCAGATTTGATGGTTAGATTGAAGAAATTTAGCTTCACATTCGTCGATTTAGCCCACGTGAACTCAGATTTGATGGTTAGATTGAAGAAATTTAGCTTCACATTCGTCGATTTAGCCCACGTGAACTCAGATTTGATGGTTAGATTGAAGAAATTTAGCTTCACATTCGTCGATTTAGCCCACGTGAACTCAGATTTGATGGTTAGATTGAAGAAATTTAGCTTCACATTCGTCGATTTAGCCCACGTGAACTCAGATTTGATGGTTAGATTGAAGAAATTTAGCTTCACATTCGTCGATTTAGCCCACGTGAACTCAGATTTGATGGTTAGATTGAAGAAATTTAGCTTCACATTCGTCGATTTAGCCCACGTGAACTCAGATTTGATGGTTAGATTGAAGAAATTTAGCTTCACATTCGTCGATTTAGCCCACGTGAACTCAGATTTGATGGTTAGATTGAAGAAATTTAGCTTCACATTCGTCGATTTAGCCCACGTGAACTCAGATTTGATGGTTAGATTGAAGAAATTTAGCTTCACATTCGTCGATTTAGCCCACGTGAACTCAGATTTGATGGTTAGATTGAAGAAATTTAGCTTCACATTCGTCGATTTAGCCCACGTGAACTCAGATTTGATGGTTAGATTGAAGAAATTTAGCTTCACATTCGTCGATTTAGCCCACGTGAACTCAGATTTGATGGTTAGATTGAAGAAATTTAGCTTCACATTCGTCGATTTAGCCCACGTGAACTCAGATTTGATGGTTAGATTGAAGAAATTTAGCTTCACATTCGTCGATTTAGCCCACGTGAACTCAGATTTGATGGTTAGATTGAAGAAATTTAGCTTCACATTCGTCGATTTAGCCCACGTGAACTCAGATTTGATGGTTAGATTGAAGAAATTTAGCTTCACATTCGTCGATTTAGCCCACGTGAACTCAGATTTGATGGTTAGATTGAAGAAATTTAGCTTCACATTCGTCGATTTAGCCCACGTGAACTCAGATTTGATGGTTAGATTGAAGAAATTTAGCTTCACATTCGTCGATTTAGCCCACGTGAACTCAGATTTGATGGTTAGATTGAAGAAATTTAGCTTCACATTCGTCGATTTAGCCCACGTGAACTCAGATTTGATGGTTAGATTGAAGAAATTTAGCTTCACATTCGTCGATTTAGCCCACGTGAACTCAGATTTGATGGTTAGATTGAAGAAATTTAGCTTCACATTCGTCGATTTAGCCCACGTGAACTCAGATTTGATGGTTAGATTGAAGAAATTTAGCTTCACATTCGTCGATTTAGCCCACGTGAACTCAGATTTGATGGTTAGATTGAAGAAATTTAGCTTCACATTCGTCGATTTAGCCCACGTGAACTCAGATTTGATGGTTAGATTGAAGAAATTTAGCTTCACATTCGTCGATTTAGCCCACGTGAACTCAGATTTGATGGTTAGATTGAAGAAATTTAGCTTCACATTCGTCGATTTAGCCCACGTGAACTCAGATTTGATGGTTAGATTGAAGAAATTTAGCTTCACATTCGTCGATTTAGCCCACGTGAACTCAGATTTGATGGTTAGATTGAAGAAATTTAGCTTCACATTCGTCGATTTAGCCCACGTGAACTCAGATTTGATGGTTAGATTGAAGAAATTTAGCTTCACATTCGTCGATTTAGCCCACGTGAACTCAGATTTGATGGTTAGATTGAAGAAATTTAGCTTCACATTCGTCGATTTAGCCCACGTGAACTCAGATTTGATGGTTAGATTGAAGAAATTTAGCTTCACATTCGTCGATTTAGCCCACGTGAACTCAGATTTGATGGTTAGATTGAAGAAATTTAGCTTCACATTCGTCGATTTAGCCCACGTGAACTCAGATTTGATGGTTAGATTGAAGAAATTTAGCTTCACATTCGTCGATTTAGCCCACGTGAACTCAGATTTGATGGTTAGATTGAAGAAATTTAGCTTCACATTCGTCGATTTAGCCCACGTGAACTCAGATTTGATGGTTAGATTGAAGAAATTTAGCTTCACATTCGTCGATTTAGCCCACGTGAACTCAGATTTGATGGTTAGATTGAAGAAATTTAGCTTCACATTCGTCGATTTAGCCCACGTGAACTCAGATTTGATGGTTAGATTGAAGAAATTTAGCTTCACATTCGTCGATTTAGCCCACGTGAACTCAGATTTGATGGTTAGATTGAAGAAATTTAGCTTCACATTCGTCGATTTAGCCCACGTGAACTCAGATTTGATGGTTAGATTGAAGAAATTTAGCTTCACATTCGTCGATTTAGCCCACGTGAACTCAGATTTGATGGTTAGATTGAAGAAATTTAGCTTCACATTCGTCGATTTAGCCCACGTGAACTCAGATTTGATGGTTAGATTGAAGAAATTTAGCTTCACATTCGTCGATTTAGCCCACGTGAACTCAGATTTGATGGTTAGATTGAAGAAATTTAGCTTCACATTCGTCGATTTAGCCCACGTGAACTCAGATTTGATGGTTAGATTGAAGAAATTTAGCTTCACATTCGTCGATTTAGCCCACGTGAACTCAGATTTGATGGTTAGATTGAAGAAATTTAGCTTCACATTCGTCGATTTAGCCCACGTGAACTCAGATTTGATGGTTAGATTGAAGAAATTTAGCTTCACATTCGTCGATTTAGCCCACGTGAACTCAGATTTGATGGTTAGATTGAAGAAATTTAGCTTCACATTCGTCGATTTAGCCCACGTGAACTCAGATTTGATGGTTAGATTGAAGAAATTTAGCTTCACATTCGTCGATTTAGCCCACGTGAACTCAGATTTGATGGTTAGATTGAAGAAATTTAGCTTCACATTCGTCGATTTAGCCCACGTGAACTCAGATTTGATGGTTAGATTGAAGAAATTTAGCTTCACATTCGTCGATTTAGCCCACGTGAACTCAGATTTGATGGTTAGATTGAAGAAATTTAGCTTCACATTCGTCGATTTAGCCCACGTGAACTCAGATTTGATGGTTAGATTGAAGAAATTTAGCTTCACATTCGTCGATTTAGCCCACGTGAACTCAGATTTGATGGTTAGATTGAAGAAATTTAGCTTCACATTCGTCGATTTAGCCCACGTGAACTCAGATTTGATGGTTAGATTGAAGAAATTTAGCTTCACATTCGTCGATTTAGCCCACGTGAACTCAGATTTGATGGTTAGATTGAAGAAATTTAGCTTCACATTCGTCGATTTAGCCCACGTGAACTCAGATTTGATGGTTAGATTGAAGAAATTTAGCTTCACATTCGTCGATTTAGCCCACGTGAACTCAGATTTGATGGTTAGATTGAAGAAATTTAGCTTCACATTCGTCGATTTAGCCCACGTGAACTCAGATTTGATGGTTAGATTGAAGAAATTTAGCTTCACATTCGTCGATTTAGCCCACGTGAACTCAGATTTGATGGTTAGATTGAAGAAATTTAGCTTCACATTCGTCGATTTAGCCCACGTGAACTCAGATTTGATGGTTAGATTGAAGAAATTTAGCTTCACATTCGTCGATTTAGCCCACGTGAACTCAGATTTGATGGTTAGATTGAAGAAATTTAGCTTCACATTCGTCGATTTAGCCCACGTGAACTCAGATTTGATGGTTAGATTGAAGAAATTTAGCTTCACATTCGTCGATTTAGCCCACGTGAACTCAGATTTGATGGTTAGATTGAAGAAATTTAGCTTCACATTCGTCGATTTAGCCCACGTGAACTCAGATTTGATGGTTAGATTGAAGAAATTTAGCTTCACATTCGTCGATTTAGCCCACGTGAACTCAGATTTGATGGTTAGATTGAAGAAATTTAGCTTCACATTCGTCGATTTAGCCCACGTGAACTCAGATTTGATGGTTAGATTGAAGAAATTTAGCTTCACATTCGTCGATTTAGCCCACGTGAACTCAGATTTGATGGTTAGATTGAAGAAATTTAGCTTCACATTCGTCGATTTAGCCCACGTGAACTCAGATTTGATGGTTAGATTGAAGAAATTTAGCTTCACATTCGTCGATTTAGCCCACGTGAACTCAGATTTGATGGTTAGATTGAAGAAATTTAGCTTCACATTCGTCGATTTAGCCCACGTGAACTCAGATTTGATGGTTAGATTGAAGAAATTTAGCTTCACATTCGTCGATTTAGCCCACGTGAACTCAGATTTGATGGTTAGATTGAAGAAATTTAGCTTCACATTCGTCGATTTAGCCCACGTGAACTCAGATTTGATGGTTAGATTGAAGAAATTTAGCTTCACATTCGTCGATTTAGCCCACGTGAACTCAGATTTGATGGTTAGATTGAAGAAATTTAGCTTCACATTCGTCGATTTAGCCCACGTGAACTCAGATTTGATGGTTAGATTGAAGAAATTTAGCTTCACATTCGTCGATTTAGCCCACGTGAACTCAGATTTGATGGTTAGATTGAAGAAATTTAGCTTCACATTCGTCGATTTAGCCCACGTGAACTCAGATTTGATGGTTAGATTGAAGAAATTTAGCTTCACATTCGTCGATTTAGCCCACGTGAACTCAGATTTGATGGTTAGATTGAAGAAATTTAGCTTCACATTCGTCGATTTAGCCCACGTGAACTCAGATTTGATGGTTAGATTGAAGAAATTTAGCTTCACATTCGTCGATTTAGCCCACGTGAACTCAGATTTGATGGTTAGATTGAAGAAATTTAGCTTCACATTCGTCGATTTAGCCCACGTGAACTCAGATTTGATGGTTAGATTGAAGAAATTTAGCTTCACATTCGTCGATTTAGCCCACGTGAACTCAGATTTGATGGTTAGATTGAAGAAATTTAGCTTCACATTCGTCGATTTAGCCCACGTGAACTCAGATTTGATGGTTAGATTGAAGAAATTTAGCTTCACATTCGTCGATTTAGCCCACGTGAACTCAGATTTGATGGTTAGATTGAAGAAATTTAGCTTCACATTCGTCGATTTAGCCCACGTGAACTCAGATTTGATGGTTAGATTGAAGAAATTTAGCTTCACATTCGTCGATTTAGCCCACGTGAACTCAGATTTGATGGTTAGATTGAAGAAATTTAGCTTCACATTCGTCGATTTAGCCCACGTGAACTCAGATTTGATGGTTAGATTGAAGAAATTTAGCTTCACATTCGTCGATTTAGCCCACGTGAACTCAGATTTGATGGTTAGATTGAAGAAATTTAGCTTCACATTCGTCGATTTAGCCCACGTGAACTCAGATTTGATGGTTAGATTGAAGAAATTTAGCTTCACATTCGTCGATTTAGCCCACGTGAACTCAGATTTGATGGTTAGATTGAAGAAATTTAGCTTCACATTCGTCGATTTAGCCCACGTGAACTCAGATTTGATGGTTAGATTGAAGAAATTTAGCTTCACATTCGTCGATTTAGCCCACGTGAACTCAGATTTGATGGTTAGATTGAAGAAATTTAGCTTCACATTCGTCGATTTAGCCCACGTGAACTCAGATTTGATGGTTAGATTGAAGAAATTTAGCTTCACATTCGTCGATTTAGCCCACGTGAACTCAGATTTGATGGTTAGATTGAAGAAATTTAGCTTCACATTCGTCGATTTAGCCCACGTGAACTCAGATTTGATGGTTAGATTGAAGAAATTTAGCTTCACATTCGTCGATTTAGCCCACGTGAACTCAGATTTGATGGTTAGATTGAAGAAATTTAGCTTCACATTCGTCGATTTAGCCCACGTGAACTCAGATTTGATGGTTAGATTGAAGAAATTTAGCTTCACATTCGTCGATTTAGCCCACGTGAACTCAGATTTGATGGTTAGATTGAAGAAATTTAGCTTCACATTCGTCGATTTAGCCCACGTGAACTCAGATTTGATGGTTAGATTGAAGAAATTTAGCTTCACATTCGTCGATTTAGCCCACGTGAACTCAGATTTGATGGTTAGATTGAAGAAATTTAGCTTCACATTCGTCGATTTAGCCCACGTGAACTCAGATTTGATGGTTAGATTGAAGAAATTTAGCTTCACATTCGTCGATTTAGCCCACGTGAACTCAGATTTGATGGTTAGATTGAAGAAATTTAGCTTCACATTCGTCGATTTAGCCCACGTGAACTCAGATTTGATGGTTAGATTGAAGAAATTTAGCTTCACATTCGTCGATTTAGCCCACGTGAACTCAGATTTGATGGTTAGATTGAAGAAATTTAGCTTCACATTCGTCGATTTAGCCCACGTGAACTCAGATTTGATGGTTAGATTGAAGAAATTTAGCTTCACATTCGTCGATTTAGCCCACGTGAACTCAGATTTGATGGTTAGATTGAAGAAATTTAGCTTCACATTCGTCGATTTAGCCCACGTGAACTCAGATTTGATGGTTAGATTGAAGAAATTTAGCTTCACATTCGTCGATTTAGCCCACGTGAACTCAGATTTGATGGTTAGATTGAAGAAATTTAGCTTCACATTCGTCGATTTAGCCCACGTGAACTCAGATTTGATGGTTAGATTGAAGAAATTTAGCTTCACATTCGTCGATTTAGCCCACGTGAACTCAGATTTGATGGTTAGATTGAAGAAATTTAGCTTCACATTCGTCGATTTAGCCCACGTGAACTCAGATTTGATGGTTAGATTGAAGAAATTTAGCTTCACATTCGTCGATTTAGCCCACGTGAACTCAGATTTGATGGTTAGATTGAAGAAATTTAGCTTCACATTCGTCGATTTAGCCCACGTGAACTCAGATTTGATGGTTAGATTGAAGAAATTTAGCTTCACATTCGTCGATTTAGCCCACGTGAACTCAGATTTGATGGTTAGATTGAAGAAATTTAGCTTCACATTCGTCGATTTAGCCCACGTGAACTCAGATTTGATGGTTAGATTGAAGAAATTTAGCTTCACATTCGTCGATTTAGCCCACGTGAACTCAGATTTGATGGTTAGATTGAAGAAATTTAGCTTCACATTCGTCGATTTAGCCCACGTGAACTCAGATTTGATGGTTAGATTGAAGAAATTTAGCTTCACATTCGTCGATTTAGCCCACGTGAACTCAGATTTGATGGTTAGATTGAAGAAATTTAGCTTCACATTCGTCGATTTAGCCCACGTGAACTCAGATTTGATGGTTAGATTGAAGAAATTTAGCTTCACATTCGTCGATTTAGCCCACGTGAACTCAGATTTGATGGTTAGATTGAAGAAATTTAGCTTCACATTCGTCGATTTAGCCCACGTGAACTCAGATTTGATGGTTAGATTGAAGAAATTTAGCTTCACATTCGTCGATTTAGCCCACGTGAACTCAGATTTGATGGTTAGATTGAAGAAATTTAGCTTCACATTCGTCGATTTAGCCCACGTGAACTCAGATTTGATGGTTAGATTGAAGAAATTTAGCTTCACATTCGTCGATTTAGCCCACGTGAACTCAGATTTGATGGTTAGATTGAAGAAATTTAGCTTCACATTCGTCGATTTAGCCCACGTGAACTCAGATTTGATGGTTAGATTGAAGAAATTTAGCTTCACATTCGTCGATTTAGCCCACGTGAACTCAGATTTGATGGTTAGATTGAAGAAATTTAGCTTCACATTCGTCGATTTAGCCCACGTGAACTCAGATTTGATGGTTAGATTGAAGAAATTTAGCTTCACATTCGTCGATTTAGCCCACGTGAACTCAGATTTGATGGTTAGATTGAAGAAATTTAGCTTCACATTCGTCGATTTAGCCCACGTGAACTCAGATTTGATGGTTAGATTGAAGAAATTTAGCTTCACATTCGTCGATTTAGCCCACGTGAACTCAGATTTGATGGTTAGATTGAAGAAATTTAGCTTCACATTCGTCGATTTAGCCCACGTGAACTCAGATTTGATGGTTAGATTGAAGAAATTTAGCTTCACATTCGTCGATTTAGCCCACGTGAACTCAGATTTGATGGTTAGATTGAAGAAATTTAGCTTCACATTCGTCGATTTAGCCCACGTGAACTCAGATTTGATGGTTAGATTGAAGAAATTTAGCTTCACATTCGTCGATTTAGCCCACGTGAACTCAGATTTGATGGTTAGATTGAAGAAATTTAGCTTCACATTCGTCGATTTAGCCCACGTGAACTCAGATTTGATGGTTAGATTGAAGAAATTTAGCTTCACATTCGTCGATTTAGCCCACGTGAACTCAGATTTGATGGTTAGATTGAAGAAATTTAGCTTCACATTCGTCGATTTAGCCCACGTGAACTCAGATTTGATGGTTAGATTGAAGAAATTTAGCTTCACATTCGTCGATTTAGCCCACGTGAACTCAGATTTGATGGTTAGATTGAAGAAATTTAGCTTCACATTCGTCGATTTAGCCCACGTGAACTCAGATTTGATGGTTAGATTGAAGAAATTTAGCTTCACATTCGTCGATTTAGCCCACGTGAACTCAGATTTGATGGTTAGATTGAAGAAATTTAGCTTCACATTCGTCGATTTAGCCCACGTGAACTCAGATTTGATGGTTAGATTGAAGAAATTTAGCTTCACATTCGTCGATTTAGCCCACGTGAACTCAGATTTGATGGTTAGATTGAAGAAATTTAGCTTCACATTCGTCGATTTAGCCCACGTGAACTCAGATTTGATGGTTAGATTGAAGAAATTTAGCTTCACATTCGTCGATTTAGCCCACGTGAACTCAGATTTGATGGTTAGATTGAAGAAATTTAGCTTCACATTCGTCGATTTAGCCCACGTGAACTCAGATTTGATGGTTAGATTGAAGAAATTTAGCTTCACATTCGTCGATTTAGCCCACGTGAACTCAGATTTGATGGTTAGATTGAAGAAATTTAGCTTCACATTCATCGATTTAGCCCACGTGAACTCAGATTTGATGGTTAGATTGAAGAAATTTAGCTTCACATTCGTCGATTTAGCCCACGTGAACTCAGATTTGATGGTTAGATTGAAGAAATTTAGCTTCACATTCGTCGATTTAGCCCACGTGAACTCAGATTTGATGGTTAGATTGAAGAAATTTAGCTTCACATTCGTCGATTTAGCCCACGTGAACTCAGATTTGATGGTTAGATTGAAGAAATTTAGCTTCACATTCGTCGATTTAGCCCACGTGAACTCAGATTTGATGGTTAGATTGAAGAAATTTAGCTTCACATTCGTCGATTTAGCCCACGTGAACTCAGATTTGATGGTTAGATTGAAGAAATTTAGCTTCACATTCGTCGATTTAGCCCACGTGAACTCAGATTTGATGGTTAGATTGAAGAAATTTAGCTTCACATTCGTCGATTTAGCCCACGTGAACTCAGATTTGATGGTTAGATTGAAGAAATTTAGCTTCACATTCGTCGATTTAGCCCACGTGAACTCAGATTTGATGGTTAGATTGAAGAAATTTAGCTTCACATTCGTCGATTTAGCCCACGTGAACTCAGATTTGATGGTTAGATTGAAGAAATTTAGCTTCACATTCGTCGATTTAGCCCACGTGAACTCAGATTTGATGGTTAGATTGAAGAAATTTAGCTTCACATTCGTCGATTTAGCCCACGTGAACTCAGATTTGATGGTTAGATTGAAGAAATTTAGCTTCACATTCGTCGATTTAGCCCACGTGAACTCAGATTTGATGGTTAGATTGAAGAAATTTAGCTTCACATTCGTCGATTTAGCCCACGTGAACTCAGATTTGATGGTTAGATTGAAGAAATTTAGCTTCACATTCGTCGATTTAGCCCACGTGAACTCAGATTTGATGGTTAGATTGAAGAAATTTAGCTTCACATTCGTCGATTTAGCCCACGTGAACTCAGATTTGATGGTTAGATTGAAGAAATTTAGCTTCACATTCGTCGATTTAGCCCACGTGAACTCAGATTTGATGGTTAGATTGAAGAAATTTAGCTTCACATTCGTCGATTTAGCCCACGTGAACTCAGATTTGATGGTTAGATTGAAGAAATTTAGCTTCACATTCGTCGATTTAGCCCACGTGAACTCAGATTTGATGGTTAGATTGAAGAAATTTAGCTTCACATTCGTCGATTTAGCCCACGTGAACTCAGATTTGATGGTTAGATTGAAGAAATTTAGCTTCACATTCGTCGATTTAGCCCACGTGAACTCAGATTTGATGGTTAGATTGAAGAAATTTAGCTTCACATTCGTCGATTTAGCCCACGTGAACTCAGATTTGATGGTTAGATTGAAGAAATTTAGCTTCACATTCGTCGATTTAGCCCACGTGAACTCAGATTTGATGGTTAGATTGAAGAAATTTAGCTTCACATTCGTCGATTTAGCCCACGTGAACTCAGATTTGATGGTTAGATTGAAGAAATTTAGCTTCACATTCGTCGATTTAGCCCACGTGAACTCAGATTTGATGGTTAGATTGAAGAAATTTAGCTTCACATTCGTCGATTTAGCCCACGTGAACTCAGATTTGATGGTTAGATTGAAGAAATTTAGCTTCACATTCGTCGATTTAGCCCACGTGAACTCAGATTTGATGGTTAGATTGAAGAAATTTAGCTTCACATTCGTCGATTTAGCCCACGTGAACTCAGATTTGATGGTTAGATTGAAGAAATTTAGCTTCACATTCGATTTAGCCCACGTGAACTCAGATTTGATGGTTAGATTGAAGAAATTTAGCTTCACATTCGTCGATTTAGCCCACGTGAACTCAGATTTGATGGTTAGATTGAAGAAATTTAGCTTCACATTCGTCGATTTAGCCCACGTGAACTCAGATTTGATGGTTAGATTGAAGAAATTTAGCTTCACATTCGTCGATTTAGCCCACGTGAACTCAGATTTGATGGTTAGATTGAAGAAATTTAGCTTCACATTCGTCGATTTAGCCCACGTGAACTCAGATTTGATGGTTAGATTGAAGAAATTTAGCTTCACATTCGTCGATTTAGCCCACGTGAACTCAGATTTGATGGTTAGATTGAAGAAATTTAGCTTCACATTCGTCGATTTAGCCCACGTGAACTCAGATTTGATGGTTAGATTGAAGAAATTTAGCTTCACATTCGTCGATTTAGCCCACGTGAACTCAGATTTGATGGTTAGATTGAAGAAATTTAGCTTCACATTCGTCGATTTAGCCCACGTGAACTCAGATTTGATGGTTAGATTGAAGAAATTTAGCTTCACATTCGTCGATTTAGCCCACGTGAACTCAGATTTGATGGTTAGATTGAAGAAATTTAGCTTCACATTCGTCGATTTAGCCCACGTGAACTCAGATTTGATGGTTAGATTGAAGAAATTTAGCTTCACATTCGTCGATTTAGCCCACGTGAACTCAGATTTGATGGTTAGATTGAAGAAATTTAGCTTCACATTCGTCGATTTAGCCCACGTGAACTCAGATTTGATGGTTAGATTGAAGAAATTTAGCTTCACATTCGTCGATTTAGCCCACGTGAACTCAGATTTGATGGTTAGATTGAAGAAATTTAGCTTCACATTCGTCGATTTAGCCCACGTGAACTCAGATTTGATGGTTAGATTGAAGAAATTTAGCTTCACATTCGTCGATTTAGCCCACGTGAACTCAGATTTGATGGTTAGATTGAAGAAATTTAGCTTCACATTCGTCGATTTAGCCCACGTGAACTCAGATTTGATGGTTAGATTGAAGAAATTTAGCTTCACATTCGTCGATTTAGCCCACGTGAACTCAGATTTGATGGTTAGATTGAAGAAATTTAGCTTCACATTCGTCGATTTAGCCCACGTGAACTCAGATTTGATGGTTAGATTGAAGAAATTTAGCTTCACATTCGTCGATTTAGCCCACGTGAACTCAGATTTGATGGTTAGATTGAAGAAATTTAGCTTCACATTCGTCGATTTAGCCCACGTGAACTCAGATTTGATGGTTAGATTGAAGAAATTTAGCTTCACATTCGTCGATTTAGCCCACGTGAACTCAGATTTGATGGTTAGATTGAAGAAATTTAGCTTCACATTCGTCGATTTAGCCCACGTGAACTCAGATTTGATGGTTAGATTGAAGAAATTTAGCTTCACATTCGTCGATTTAGCCCACGTGAACTCAGATTTGATGGTTAGATTGAAGAAATTTAGCTTCACATTCGTCGATTTAGCCCACGTGAACTCAGATTTGATGGTTAGATTGAAGAAATTTAGCTTCACATTCGTCGATTTAGCCCACGTGAACTCAGATTTGATGGTTAGATTGAAGAAATTTAGCTTCACATTCGTCGATTTAGCCCACGTGAACTCAGATTTGATGGTTAGATTGAAGAAATTTAGCTTCACATTCGTCGATTTAGCCCACGTGAACTCAGATTTGATGGTTAGATTGAAGAAATTTAGCTTCACATTCGTCGATTTAGCCCACGTGAACTCAGATTTGATGGTTAGATTGAAGAAATTTAGCTTCACATTCGTCGATTTAGCCCACGTGAACTCAGATTTGATGGTTAGATTGAAGAAATTTAGCTTCACATTCGTCGATTTAGCCCACGTGAACTCAGATTTGATGGTTAGATTGAAGAAATTTAGCTTCACATTCGTCGATTTAGCCCACGTGAACTCAGATTTGATGGTTAGATTGAAGAAATTTAGCTTCACATTCGTCGATTTAGCCCACGTGAACTCAGATTTGATGGTTAGATTGAAGAAATTTAGCTTCACATTCGTCGATTTAGCCCACGTGAACTCAGATTTGATGGTTAGATTGAAGAAATTTAGCTTCACATTCGTCGATTTAGCCCACGTGAACTCAGATTTGATGGTTAGATTGAAGAAATTTAGCTTCACATTCGTCGATTTAGCCCACGTGAACTCAGATTTGATGGTTAGATTGAAGAAATTTAGCTTCACATTCGTCGATTTAGCCCACGTGAACTCAGATTTGATGGTTAGATTGAAGAAATTTAGCTTCACATTCGTCGATTTAGCCCACGTGAACTCAGATTTGATGGTTAGATTGAAGAAATTTAGCTTCACATTCGTCGATTTAGCCCACGTGAACTCAGATTTGATGGTTAGATTGAAGAAATTTAGCTTCACATTCGTCGATTTAGCCCACGTGAACTCAGATTTGATGGTTAGATTGAAGAAATTTAGCTTCACATTCGTCGATTTAGCCCACGTGAACTCAGATTTGATGGTTAGATTGAAGAAATTTAGCTTCACATTCGTCGATTTAGCCCACGTGAACTCAGATTTGATGGTTAGATTGAAGAAATTTAGCTTCACATTCGTCGATTTAGCCCACGTGAACTCAGATTTGATGGTTAGATTGAAGAAATTTAGCTTCACATTCGTCGATTTAGCCCACGTGAACTCAGATTTGATGGTTAGATTGAAGAAATTTAGCTTCACATTCGTCGATTTAGCCCACGTGAACTCAGATTTGATGGTTAGATTGAAGAAATTTAGCTTCACATTCGTCGATTTAGCCCACGTGAACTCAGATTTGATGGTTAGATTGAAGAAATTTAGCTTCACATTCGTCGATTTAGCCCACGTGAACTCAGATTTGATGGTTAGATTGAAGAAATTTAGCTTCACATTCGTCGATTTAGCCCACGTGAACTCAGATTTGATGGTTAGATTGAAGAAATTTAGCTTCACATTCGTCGATTTAGCCCACGTGAACTCAGATTTGATGGTTAGATTGAAGAAATTTAGCTTCACATTCGTCGATTTAGCCCACGTGAACTCAGATTTGATGGTTAGATTGAAGAAATTTAGCTTCACATTCGTCGATTTAGCCCACGTGAACTCAGATTTGATGGTTAGATTGAAGAAATTTAGCTTCACATTCGTCGATTTAGCCCACGTGAACTCAGATTTGATGGTTAGATTGAAGAAATTTAGCTTCACATTCGTCGATTTAGCCCACGTGAACTCAGATTTGATGGTTAGATTGAAGAAATTTAGCTTCACATTCGTCGATTTAGCCCACGTGAACTCAGATTTGATGGTTAGATTGAAGAAATTTAGCTTCACATTCGTCGATTTAGCCCACGTGAACTCAGATTTGATGGTTAGATTGAAGAAATTTAGCTTCACATTCGTCGATTTAGCCCACGTGAACTCAGATTTGATGGTTAGATTGAAGAAATTTAGCTTCACATTCGTCGATTTAGCCCACGTGAACTCAGATTTGATGGTTAGATTGAAGAAATTTAGCTTCACATTCGTCGATTTAGCCCACGTGAACTCAGATTTGATGGTTAGATTGAAGAAATTTAGCTTCACATTCGTCGATTTAGCCCACGTGAACTCAGATTTGATGGTTAGATTGAAGAAATTTAGCTTCACATTCGTCGATTTAGCCCACGTGAACTCAGATTTGATGGTTAGATTGAAGAAATTTAGCTTCACATTCGTCGATTTAGCCCACGTGAACTCAGATTTGATGGTTAGATTGAAGAAATTTAGCTTCACATTCGTCGATTTAGCCCACGTGAACTCAGATTTGATGGTTAGATTGAAGAAATTTAGCTTCACATTCGTCGATTTAGCCCACGTGAACTCAGATTTGATGGTTAGATTGAAGAAATTTAGCTTCACATTCGTCGATTTAGCCCACGTGAACTCAGATTTGATGGTTAGATTGAAGAAATTTAGCTTCACATTCGTCGATTTAGCCCACGTGAACTCAGATTTGATGGTTAGATTGAAGAAATTTAGCTTCACATTCGTCGATTTAGCCCACGTGAACTCAGATTTGATGGTTAGATTGAAGAAATTTAGCTTCACATTCATCGATTTAGCCCACGTGAACTCAGATTTGATGGTTAGATTGAAGAAATTTAGCTTCACATTCGTCGATTTAGCCCACGTGAACTCAGATTTGATGGTTAGATTGAAGAAATTTAGCTTCACATTCGTCGATTTAGCCCACGTGAACTCAGATTTGATGGTTAGATTGAAGAAATTTAGCTTCACATTCGTCGATTTAGCCCACGTGAACTCAGATTTGATGGTTAGATTGAAGAAATTTAGCTTCACATTCGTCGATTTAGCCCACGTGAACTCAGATTTGATGGTTAGATTGAAGAAATTTAGCTTCACATTCGTCGATTTAGCCCACGTGAACTCAGATTTGATGGTTAGATTGAAGAAATTTAGCTTCACATTCGTCGATTTAGCCCACGTGAACTCAGATTTGATGGTTAGATTGAAGAAATTTAGCTTCACATTCGTCGATTTAGCCCACGTGAACTCAGATTTGATGGTTAGATTGAAGAAATTTAGCTTCACATTCGTCGATTTAGCCCACGTGAACTCAGATTTGATGGTTAGATTGAAGAAATTTAGCTTCACATTCGTCGATTTAGCCCACGTGAACTCAGATTTGATGGTTAGATTGAAGAAATTTAGCTTCACATTCATCGATTTAGCCCACGTGAACTCAGATTTGATGGTTAGATTGAAGAAATTTAGCTTCACATTCGTCGATTTAGCCCACGTGAACTCAGATTTGATGGTTAGATTGAAGAAATTTAGCTTCACATTCGTCGATTTAGCCCACGTGAACTCAGATTTGATGGTTAGATTGAAGAAATTTAGCTTCACATTCGTCGATTTAGCCCACGTGAACTCAGATTTGATGGTTAGATTGAAGAAATTTAGCTTCACATTCGTCGATTTAGCCCACGTGAACTCAGATTTGATGGTTAGATTGAAGAAATTTAGCTTCACATTCGTCGATTTAGCCCACGTGAACTCAGATTTGATGGTTAGATTGAAGAAATTTAGCTTCACATTCGATTTAGCCCACGTGAACTCAGATTTGATGGTTAGATTGAAGAAATTTAGCTTCACATTCGTCGATTTAGCCCACGTGAACTCAGATTTGATGGTTAGATTGAAGAAATTTAGCTTCACATTCGTCGATTTAGCCCACGTGAACTCAGATTTGATGGTTAGATTGAAGAAATTTAGCTTCACATTCGTCGATTTAGCCCACGTGAACTCAGATTTGATGGTTAGATTGAAGAAATTTAGCTTCACATTCGTCGATTTAGCCCACGTGAACTCAGATTTGATGGTTAGATTGAAGAAATTTAGCTTCACATTCGTCGATTTAGCCCACGTGAACTCAGATTTGATGGTTAGATTGAAGAAATTTAGCTTCACATTCGTCGATTTAGCCCACGTGAACTCAGATTTGATGGTTAGATTGAAGAAATTTAGCTTCACATTCGTCGATTTAGCCCACGTGAACTCAGATTTGATGGTTAGATTGAAGAAATTTAGCTTCACATTCGTCGATTTAGCCCACGTGAACTCAGATTTGATGGTTAGATTGAAGAAATTTAGCTTCACATTCGTCGATTTAGCCCACGTGAACTCAGATTTGATGGTTAGATTGAAGAAATTTAGCTTCACATTCATCGATTTAGCCCACGTGAACTCAGATTTGATGGTTAGATTGAAGAAATTTAGCTTCACATTCTCGATTTAGCCCACGTGAACTCAGATTTGATGGTTAGATTGAAGAAATTTAGCTTCACATTCATCGATTTAGCCCACGTGAACTCAGATTGATGGTTAGATTGAAGAAATTTAGCTTCACATTCGTTAGATTTGATGGTTAGATTGAAGAAATTTAGCTTCACATTCATCGATTTAGCCCACGTGAACTCAGATTTGATGGTTAGATTGAAGAAATTTAGCTTCACATTCGTCGATTTAGCCCACGTGAACTCAGATTTGATGGTTAGATTGAAGAAATTTAGCTTCATATTCGTCGATTTAGCCCACGTGAACTCAGATTTGATGGTTAGATTGAAGAAATTTAGCTTCACATTCGTCGATTTAGCCCACGTGAACTCAGATTTGATGGTTAGATTGAAGAAATTTAGCTTCACATTCGTCGATTTAGCCCACGTGAACTCAGATTTGATGGTTAGATTGAAGAAATTTAGCTTCACATTCGTCGATTTAGCCCACGTGAACTCAGATTTGATGGTTAGATTGAAGAAATTTAGCTTCACATTCGTCGATTTAGCCCACGTGAACTCAGATTTGATGGTTAGATTGAAGAAATTTAGCTTCACATTCGTCGATTTAGCCCACGTGAACTCAGATTTGATGGTTAGATTGAAGAAATTTAGCTTCACATTCGTCGATTTAGCCCACGTGAACTCAGATTTGATGGTTAGATTAAAGAAATTTAGCTTCACATTCGTCGATTTAGCCCACGTGAACTCAGATTTGATGGTTAGATTGAAGAAATTTAGCTTCACATTCGTCGATTTAGCCCACGTGAACTCAGATTTGATGGTTAGATTGAAGAAATTTAGCTTCACATTCGTCGATTTAGCCCACGTGAACTCAGATTTGATGGTTAGATTGAAGAAATTTAGCTTCATTCGTCGATTTAGCCCACGTGAACTCAGATTTGATGGTTAGATTGAAGAAATTTAGCTTCACATTTCGATTTAGCCCACGTGAACTCAGATTTGATGGTTAGATTGAAGAAATTTAGCTTCACATTCGTCGATTAGCCCACGTGAACTCAGATTTGATGGTTAGATTGAAGAAATTTAGCTTCCATTCGTCGATTTAGCCCACGTGAACTCAGATTTGATGGTTAGATGAAGAAATTTAGCTTCACATTCGTCGATTTAGCCCACGTGAACTCAGATTTGATGGTAGATTAGAGAAGAAATTTAGCTTCACATTCGTCGATTTAGCCCACGTGAACTCAGATTTGATGGTTAGATTGAAGAAATTTAGCTTCACATTCGTCGATTTAGCCCACGTGAACTCAGATTTGATGGTTAGATTGAAGAAATTTAGCTTCACATTCGTCGATTTAGCCCACGTGAACTCAGATTTGATGGTTAGATTGAAGAAATTTAGCTTCACATTCGTCGATTTAGCCCACGTGAACTCAGATTTGATGGTTAGATTAAAGAAATTTAGCTTCGCATTCATCGATTTAGCCCACGTGAACTCAGATTTGATGGTTAGATTGAAGAAATTTAGCTTCGCATTCGTCGATTTAGCCCACGTGAACTCAGATTTGATGGTTAGATTGAAGAAATTTAGCTTTACATTCGTCGATTTAGCCCACGTGAACTCAGATTTGATGGTTAGATTGAAGAAATTTAGCTTCACATTCGTCGATTTAGCCCACGTGAACTCAGATTTGATGGTTAGATTGAAGAAATTTAGCTTCACATTCGTCGATTTAGCCCACGTGAACTCAGATTTGATGGTTAGATTGAAGAAATTTAGCTTCACATTCGTCGATTTAGCCCACGTGAACTCAGATTTGATGGTTAGATTGAAGAAATTTAGCTTCACATTCGTCGATTTAGCCACGTGAACTCAGATTTGATGGTTAGATTGAAGAAATTTAGCTTCACATTCGTCGATTTAGCCCACGTGAACTCAGATTGATGGTTAGATTGAAGAAATTAGCTTCACATTCGTCGATTTAGCCCACGTGAACTCAGATTTGATGGTTAGATTGAAGAAATTTAGCTTCGCATTCGTCGATTTAGCCCACGTGAACTCAGATTTGATGGTTAGATTGAAGAAATTTAGCTTCACATTCGTCGATTAGCCCACGTGAACTCAGATTTGATGGTTAGATTGAAGAAATTTAGCTTCACATTCGTCGATTTAGCCCACGTGAACTCAGATTTGATGGTTAGATTGAAGAAATTTAGCTTCCATTCGTCGATTTAGCCCACGTGAACTCAGATTTGATGGTTAGATTGAAGAAATTAGCTTCACATTCAGTCGATTTAGCCCACGTGAACTCAGATTTGATGGTTAGATTGAAGAAATTTAGCTTCACATTCGTCGATTTAGCCCACGTGAACTCAGATTTGATGGTTAGATTGAAGAAATTTAGCTTCACATTCGTCGATTTAGCCCACGTGAACTCAGATTTGATGGTTAGATGAAGAAATTTAGCTTCACATTCGTCGATTTAGCCCACGTGAACTCAGATTTGATGGTTAGATTGAGAAATTTAGCTTCACATTCGAGATTTAGCCCACGTGAACTCAGATTTGATGGTTAGATTGAAGAAATTTAGCTTCACATTCATCGATTTAGCCACGTGAACTCAGATTGATGGTTAGATTGAAGAAATTTAGCTTCACATTCATCGATTTAGCCCACGTGAACTCAGATTTGATGGTTAGATTGAAGAAATTTAGCTTCGCATTCGTCGATTTAGCCCACGTGAACTCAGATTTGATGGCAGATTGAAGAAATTTAGCTTCACATTCGTCGATTTAGCCCACGTGAACTCAGATTTGATGGTTAGATTGAAGAAATTTAGCTTCACATTATGTCGATTTAGCCCACGTGAACTCAACTTTGATGGTTAGATTGAAGAAATTTAGCTTCACATTCATCGATTTAGCCCACGTGAACTCAGATTTGATGGTTAGATTGAAGAAATTTAGCTTCACATTCATCGATTTAGCCACGTGAACTCAGATTTGATGGTTAGATTGAAGAATTAGCTTCACATTCATCGATTTAGCCCACGTGAACTCAGATTGATGGTTAGATTGAAGAAATTTAGCTTCATTCGTCGATTTAGCCCACGTGAACTCAGATTTGATGGTAGATTGAAGAAATTTAGCTCACATTCATCGATTTAGCCCACGTGAACTCAGATTTGATGGTTAGATTGAAGAAATTTAGCTTCACATTCATCGCGATTTAGCCACGTGAACTCAGATTTGATGGTTAGATTGAAGAAATTTAGCTTCACATTCGTCGATTTAGCCCACGTGAACTCAGATTTGATGGTTAGATTGAAGAAGAAATTTAGCTTCACATTCGTCGATTAGCCCACGTGAACTCAGATTTGATGGTTAGATTGAAGAAATTTAGCTTCACATTCGTCGATTTAGCCACGTGAACTCAGATGATGGTTAGAGAAGAAGAAATTTAGCTTCACATTCATCGATTTAGCCCACGTGAACTCAGATTTGATGGTTAGATTGAAGAAATTTAGCTTCACATTCATCGATTTAGCCACGTGAACTCAGATTGATGGTTAGATTGAAGAAATTTAGCTTCACATTTCGTCGATTTAGCCACGTGACTCAAGATTTGATGGTTAGATTGAAGATTAGCTTCACATCGTCGTTAGCCACGTGAACTCAGATTTGATGGTTAGATTGAAGAAATTTAGCTTCACATTCGTCGATTTAGCCCACGTGAACTCAGATTTGATGGTTAGATTGAAGAAATTTATTCACATTCGTCGATTTAGCCCACGTGAACTCAGATTTGATGGTTAGATTGAAGAAAGATTTAGCTTCACATTCATCGATTTAGCCCACGTGAACTCAGTTGATGGTTAGATTGAAGAAATTTAGCTTCACATTCATCGATTTAGCCCACGTGAACTCAGATTGATGGTTAGATTGAAGAAATTTAGCTTCACATTCGATTTAGCCCACGTGAACTCAGATTTGATGGTTAGATTGAAGAAATTTAGCTTCACATTCATCGATTTAGCCACGTGAACTCAGATTTGATGGTTAGATGAAGAAATTTAGCTCATTCGTCGATTTAGCCCACGTGAACTCAGATTTGATGGTTAGATTGAAGAAATTTAGCTTCACATTCATCGATTTAGCCCAGTGAACTCAGATTGATGGTTAGATGAAAAATTTAGCTTCATTCGTCGATTTAGCCCACGTGAACAGATTTGATGGTTAGATTGAAGAAATTTAGCTTCACTCATCGATTTAGCCACGTGAACTCAGATTTGATGGTTAGATTGAAGAAATTTAGCTTCATTCGTCGATTTAGCCCACGTAACTCAGATTTGAGGTTAGATTGAAGAATTTAGCTTCACATTCGTCGATTTAGCCCACGTGAACTCAGATTTGATGTTAGATTGAAGAAATTAGCTTCACATTCATCGATTTAGCCACGTGAACTCAGATTTGATGGTTAGATTGAAGAAATTTAGCTTCACATTCGTCGATTAGCCCACGTGAACTCAGATTTGATGGTTAGATTGAAGAAATTTAGCTTCACATTCGTCGATTTAGCCCAGTGAACTCAGATTTGATGGTTAGATTGAAGAAATTTAGTCGCATTCATCGATTAGCCACCGTGAACTCAGATTTGATGGTTAGATTGAAGAAATTTAGCTTCCTCGTCGATTTAGCCCACGTGAACTCAGATTTGATGGTTAGTTGAAGAAATTTAGCTTCACATTCGTCGATTTAGCCCACGGAATCAGATTTGATGGTTAGATTGAAGAAATTAGCTTCATTCGTCGATTAGCCCACGTGAATCAGATTTGATGGTTAGATGAAGAATTTAGCTTCACTCGTCGATTTAGCCCACGTGAACTCGTTGATGGTTAGATTGAAGAAATTAGCTTCACATCCGATTTAGCCACGTGAACTCATTGATGGTTAGATGAGAAAATTTAGCTTAACGTCGATTTAGCCCACGTGAACTCATTTGATGGTTAGATTGAAGAAATTAGCTTCACATTCGTCGATTTAGCCACGTGAACTCAGATTTGATGGTTAGATGAAGAAATTTAGCTTCACATTTCGATTTAGCCCACGTGAACTCGATTGATGGTTAGATTGAAGAAATTTAGTCGCACTTCGTCGATTTAGCCCACGTGAACTCAGATGATGGTTAGATTGAAGAAATTTAGCTTCAATTCGTTCGATTTAGCCCACGTGACTCAGATTTGATGGTTAGATGAAGAAATTTAGCTTCACATTCGTCGATTTAGCCCACGTGAACTCAGATTTGATGGTTAGATTGAAGAAATTTAGCTTCGCATCATCGATTAGCCCACGTGAACTCAGATTTGATGGTTAGATTGAAGAAATTTAGCTTCACATTCATCGATTAGCCCACGTGAACTCAGATTTGATGGTTAGATTGAAGAAATTAGCTTCACATTCGTCGATTTAGCCCACGTGAACTCAGATTGATGGTTAGATTGAAGAAATTTAGCTTCACATTCATCGATTAGCCCACGTGAACTCAGATTTGATGGTTAGATTGAAGAATTTAGCTTCACATTCGTCGATTTAGCCCACGTGAACTCAGATTTGATGTTAGATTGAGAAATTTAGCTTCGCATTCGTCGATTTAGCCCACGTGAACTCAGATTTGATGGTTAGATTGAAGAAATTTAGCTTCACATTCGTCGATTTAGCCCACGTGAACTCAGATTTGATGGTTAGATTGAAGAAATTTAGCTCACTTCGTCGATTTAGCCACGTGAACTCAGATTTGATGGTTAGATGAAGAAATTTAGCTTCACATTCGTCGATTAGCCCACGTGAACTCAGATTTGATGGTTAGATTGAAGAAATTTAGCTTCATTGTCGATTTAGCCCACGTGAACTCAGATTGATGGTTAGTTGAAGAAATTTAGCTTCACATTCGTCGATTAGCCACGTGAAACTCAGATTGATGGTTAGATTGAAGAATTTAGCTTCACATTCGTCGATTAGCCACGTGAACTCAGATTTGATGGTTAGATTGAAGAAATTTAGCTTCATTCATCGATTTAGCCCACGTGA
>MRSW03000548.1:0-25335 GCA_001923025.3 Taenia multiceps
TTAGCTTCACATTCATCGATTTTAGCCACGTGAACTCAGATTGATGGTTAGATTGAAGAAATTTAGCTTCACATTCATCGATTTAGCCCACGTGAACTCAGATTTGATGGTTAGATTGAAGAAATTTAGCTTCACATTCGTCGATTTAGCCACGTGACTCAGATTTGATGGTTAGATTGAAGAAATTAGTTACATTCGTTTAGCCCACGTGAACTCAGATTTGATGGTTAGATTGAAGAAATTTAGCTTCACATTCATCGATTTAGCCCACGTGAACTCAGATTTGATGGTTAGATTGAAGAAATTTAGCTTCACATTCATCGATTTAGCCCACGTGAACTCAGATTTGATGGTTAGATTGAAGAAATTTAGCTTCACATTCGTCGATTTAGCCCACGTGAACTCAGATTTGATGGTTAGATTGAAGAAATTTAGCTTCACATTCATCGATTTAGCCCACGTGAACTCAGATTTGATGGTTAGATTGAAGAAATTTAGCTTCACATTCGTCGATTTAGCCCACGTGAACTCAGATTTGATGGTTAGATTGAAGAAATTTAGCTTCACATTCGTCGATTTAGCCCACGTGAACTCAGATTTGATGGTTAGATTGAAGAAATTTAGCTTCACATTCGTCGATTTAGCCCACGTGAACTCAGATTTGATGGTTAGATTGAAGAAATTTAGCTTCACATTCGTCGATTTAGCCCACGTGAACTCAGATTTGATGGTTAGATTGAAGAAATTTAGCTTCACATTCGTCGATTTAGCCCACGTGAACTCAGATTTGATGGTTAGATTGAAGAAATTTAGCTTCACATTCGTCGATTTAGCCCACGTGAACTCAGATTTGATGGTTAGATTGAAGAAATTTAGCTTCACATTCGTCGATTTAGCCCACGTGAACTCAGATTTGATGGTTAGATTGAAGAAATTTAGCTTCACATTCGTCGATTTAGCCCACGTGAACTCAGATTTGATGGTTAGATTGAAGAAATTTAGCTTCACATTCGTCGATTTAGCCCACGTGAACTCAGATTTGATGGTTAGATTGAAGAAATTTAGCTTCACATTCGTCGATTTAGCCCACGTGAACTCAGATTTGATGGTTAGATTGAAGAAATTTAGCTTCACATTCGTCGATTTAGCCCACGTGAACTCAGATTTGATGGTTAGATTGAAGAAATTTAGCTTCACATTCGTCGATTTAGCCCACGTGAACTCAGATTTGATGGTTAGATTGAAGAAATTTAGCTTCACATTCGTCGATTTAGCCCACGTGAACTCAGATTTGATGGTTAGATTGAAGAAATTTAGCTTCACATTCGTCGATTTAGCCCACGTGAACTCAGATTTGATGGTTAGATTGAAGAAATTTAGCTTCACATTCGTCGATTTAGCCCACGTGAACTCAGATTTGATGGTTAGATTGAAGAAATTTAGCTTCACATTCGTCGATTTAGCCCACGTGAACTCAGATTTGATGGTTAGATTGAAGAAATTTAGCTTCACATTCGTCGATTTAGCCCACGTGAACTCAGATTTGATGGTTAGATTGAAGAAATTTAGCTTCACATTCGTCGATTTAGCCCACGTGAACTCAGATTTGATGGTTAGATTGAAGAAATTTAGCTTCACATTCGTCGATTTAGCCCACGTGAACTCAGATTTGATGGTTAGATTGAAGAAATTTAGCTTCACATTCGTTTAGCCCACGTGAACTCAGATTTGATGGTTAGATTGAAGAAATTTAGCTTCACATTCGTCGATTTAGCCCACGTGAACTCAGATTTGATGGTTAGATTGAAGAAATTTAGCTTCACATTCGTCGATTTAGCCCACGTGAACTCAGATTTGATGGTTAGATTGAAGAAATTTAGCTTCACATTCGTCGATTTAGCCCACGTGAACTCAGATTTGATGGTTAGATTGAAGAAATTTAGCTTCACATTCGTCGATTTAGCCCACGTGAACTCAGATTTGATGGTTAGATTGAAGAAATTTAGCTTCACATTCGTCGATTTAGCCCACGTGAACTCAGATTTGATGGTTAGATTGAAGAAATTTAGCTTCACATTCGTCGATTTAGCCCACGTGAACTCAGATTTGATGGTTAGATTGAA
Source organism: Taenia multiceps (assembly GCA_001923025.3). Lineage (NCBI taxonomy): Eukaryota > Metazoa > Platyhelminthes > Cestoda > Cyclophyllidea > Taeniidae > Taenia > Taenia multiceps. Next base: position 2,124 of record MRSW03000548.1, read on the forward strand.
GAAATTTAGCTTCACATTCGTCGATTTAGCCCACGTGAACTCAGATTTGATGGTTAGATTGAAGAAATTTAGCTTCACATTCGTCGATTTAGCCCACGTGAACTCAGATTTGATGGTTAGATTGAAGAAATTTAGCTTCACATTCGTCGATTTAGCCCACGTGAACTCAGATTTGATGGTTAGATTGAAGAAATTTAGCTTCACATTCGTCGATTTAGCCCACGTGAACTCAGATTTGATGGTTAGATTGAAGAAATTTAGCTTCACATTCGTCGATTTAGCCCACGTGAACTCAGATTTGATGGTTAGATTGAAGAAATTTAGCTTCACATTCGTCGATTTAGCCCACGTGAACTCAGATTTGATGGTTAGATTGAAGAAATTTAGCTTCACATTCGTCGATTTAGCCCACGTGAACTCAGATTTGATGGTTAGATTGAAGAAATTTAGCTTCACATTCGTCGATTTAGCCCACGTGAACTCAGATTTGATGGTTAGATTGAAGAAATTTAGCTTCACATTCGTCGATTTAGCCCACGTGAACTCAGATTTGATGGTTAGATTGAAGAAATTTAGCTTCACATTCGTCGATTTAGCCCACGTGAACTCAGATTTGATGGTTAGATTGAAGAAATTTAGCTTCACATTCGTCGATTTAGCCCACGTGAACTCAGATTTGATGGTTAGATTGAAGAAATTTAGCTTCACATTCGTCGATTTAGCCCACGTGAACTCAGATTTGATGGTTAGATTGAAGAAATTTAGCTTCACATTCGTCGATTTAGCCCACGTGAACTCAGATTTGATGGTTAGATTGAAGAAATTTAGCTTCACATTCGTCGATTTAGCCCACGTGAACTCAGATTTGATGGTTAGATTGAAGAAATTTAGCTTCACATTCGTCGATTTAGCCCACGTGAACTCAGATTTGATGGTTAGATTGAAGAAATTTAGCTTCACATTCGTCGATTTAGCCCACGTGAACTCAGATTTGATGGTTAGATTGAAGAAATTTAGCTTCACATTCGTCGATTTAGCCCACGTGAACTCAGATTTGATGGTTAGATTGAAGAAATTTAGCTTCACATTCGTCGATTTAGCCCACGTGAACTCAGATTTGATGGTTAGATTGAAGAAATTTAGCTTCACATTCGTCGATTTAGCCCACGTGAACTCAGATTTGATGGTTAGATTGAAGAAATTTAGCTTCACATTCGTCGATTTAGCCCACGTGAACTCAGATTTGATGGTTAGATTGAAGAAATTTAGCTTCACATTCGTCGATTTAGCCCACGTGAACTCAGATTTGATGGTTAGATTGAAGAAATTTAGCTTCACATTCGTCGATTTAGCCCACGTGAACTCAGATTTGATGGTTAGATTGAAGAAATTTAGCTTCACATTCGTCGATTTAGCCCACGTGAACTCAGATTTGATGGTTAGATTGAAGAAATTTAGCTTCACATTCGTCGATTTAGCCCACGTGAACTCAGATTTGATGGTTAGATTGAAGAAATTTAGCTTCACATTCGTCGATTTAGCCCACGTGAACTCAGATTTGATGGTTAGATTGAAGAAATTTAGCTTCACATTCGTCGATTTAGCCCACGTGAACTCAGATTTGATGGTTAGATTGAAGAAATTTAGCTTCACATTCGTCGATTTAGCCCACGTGAACTCAGATTTGATGGTTAGATTGAAGAAATTTAGCTTCACATTCATCGATTTAGCCCACGTGAACTCAGATTTGATGGTTAGATTGAAGAAATTTAGCTTCACATTCGTCGATTTAGCCCACGTGAACTCAGATTTGATGGTTAGATTGAAGAAATTTAGCTTCACATTCGTCGATTTAGCCCACGTGAACTCAGATTTGATGGTTAGATTGAAGAAATTTAGCTTCACATTCGTCGATTTAGCCCACGTGAACTCAGATTTGATGGTTAGATTGAAGAAATTTAGCTTCACATTCGTCGATTTAGCCCACGTGAACTCAGATTTGATGGTTAGATTGAAGAAATTTAGCTTCACATTCGTCGATTTAGCCCACGTGAACTCAGATTTGATGGTTAGATTGAAGAAATTTAGCTTCACATTCGTCGATTTAGCCCACGTGAACTCAGATTTGATGGTTAGATTGAAGAAATTTAGCTTCACATTCGTCGATTTAGCCCACGTGAACTCAGATTTGATGGTTAGATTGAAGAAATTTAGCTTCACATTCGTCGATTTAGCCCACGTGAACTCAGATTTGATGGTTAGATTGAAGAAATTTAGCTTCACATTCGTCGATTTAGCCCACGTGAACTCAGATTTGATGGTTAGATTGAAGAAATTTAGCTTCACATTCGTCGATTTAGCCCACGTGAACTCAGATTTGATGGTTAGATTGAAGAAATTTAGCTTCACATTCGTCGATTTAGCCCACGTGAACTCAGATTTGATGGTTAGATTGAAGAAATTTAGCTTCACATTCGTCGATTTAGCCCACGTGAACTCAGATTTGATGGTTAGATTGAAGAAATTTAGCTTCACATTCGTCGATTTAGCCCACGTGAACTCAGATTTGATGGTTAGATTGAAGAAATTTAGCTTCACATTCGTCGATTTAGCCCACGTGAACTCAGATTTGATGGTTAGATTGAAGAAATTTAGCTTCACATTCGTCGATTTAGCCCACGTGAACTCAGATTTGATGGTTAGATTGAAGAAATTTAGCTTCACATTCGTCGATTTAGCCCACGTGAACTCAGATTTGATGGTTAGATTGAAGAAATTTAGCTTCACATTCGTCGATTTAGCCCACGTGAACTCAGATTTGATGGTTAGATTGAAGAAATTTAGCTTCACATTCGTCGATTTAGCCCACGTGAACTCAGATTTGATGGTTAGATTGAAGAAATTTAGCTTCACATTCGTCGATTTAGCCCACGTGAACTCAGATTTGATGGTTAGATTGAAGAAATTTAGCTTCACATTCGTCGATTTAGCCCACGTGAACTCAGATTTGATGGTTAGATTGAAGAAATTTAGCTTCACATTCGTCGATTTAGCCCACGTGAACTCAGATTTGATGGTTAGATTGAAGAAATTTAGCTTCACATTCGTCGATTTAGCCCACGTGAACTCAGATTTGATGGTTAGATTGAAGAAATTTAGCTTCACATTCGTCGATTTAGCCCACGTGAACTCAGATTTGATGGTTAGATTGAAGAAATTTAGCTTCACATTCGTCGATTTAGCCCACGTGAACTCAGATTTGATGGTTAGATTGAAGAAATTTAGCTTCACATTCGTCGATTTAGCCCACGTGAACTCAGATTTGATGGTTAGATTGAAGAAATTTAGCTTCACATTCGTCGATTTAGCCCACGTGAACTCAGATTTGATGGTTAGATTGAAGAAATTTAGCTTCACATTCGTCGATTTAGCCCACGTGAACTCAGATTTGATGGTTAGATTGAAGAAATTTAGCTTCACATTCGTCGATTTAGCCCACGTGAACTCAGATTTGATGGTTAGATTGAAGAAATTTAGCTTCACATTCGTCGATTTAGCCCACGTGAACTCAGATTTGATGGTTAGATTGAAGAAATTTAGCTTCACATTCGTCGATTTAGCCCACGTGAACTCAGATTTGATGGTTAGATTGAAGAAATTTAGCTTCACATTCGTCGATTTAGCCCACGTGAACTCAGATTTGATGGTTAGATTGAAGAAATTTAGCTTCACATTCGTCGATTTAGCCCACGTGAACTCAGATTTGATGGTTAGATTGAAGAAATTTAGCTTCACATTCGTCGATTTAGCCCACGTGAACTCAGATTTGATGGTTAGATTGAAGAAATTTAGCTTCACATTCGTCGATTTAGCCCACGTGAACTCAGATTTGATGGTTAGATTGAAGAAATTTAGCTTCACATTCGTCGATTTAGCCCACGTGAACTCAGATTTGATGGTTAGATTGAAGAAATTTAGCTTCACATTCGTCGATTTAGCCCACGTGAACTCAGATTTGATGGTTAGATTGAAGAAATTTAGCTTCACATTCGTCGATTTAGCCCACGTGAACTCAGATTTGATGGTTAGATTGAAGAAATTTAGCTTCACATTCGTCGATTTAGCCCACGTGAACTCAGATTTGATGGTTAGATTGAAGAAATTTAGCTTCACATTCGTCGATTTAGCCCACGTGAACTCAGATTTGATGGTTAGATTGAAGAAATTTAGCTTCACATTCGTCGATTTAGCCCACGTGAACTCAGATTTGATGGTTAGATTGAAGAAATTTAGCTTCACATTCGTCGATTTAGCCCACGTGAACTCAGATTTGATGGTTAGATTGAAGAAATTTAGCTTCACATTCGTCGATTTAGCCCACGTGAACTCAGATTTGATGGTTAGATTGAAGAAATTTAGCTTCACATTCGTCGATTTAGCCCACGTGAACTCAGATTTGATGGTTAGATTGAAGAAATTTAGCTTCACATTCGTCGATTTAGCCCACGTGAACTCAGATTTGATGGTTAGATTGAAGAAATTTAGCTTCACATTCGTCGATTTAGCCCACGTGAACTCAGATTTGATGGTTAGATTGAAGAAATTTAGCTTCACATTCGATTTAGCCCACGTGAACTCAGATTTGATGGTTAGATTGAAGAAATTTAGCTTCACATTCGTCGATTTAGCCCACGTGAACTCAGATTTGATGGTTAGATTGAAGAAATTTAGCTTCACATTCGTCGATTTAGCCCACGTGAACTCAGATTTGATGGTTAGATTGAAGAAATTTAGCTTCACATTCGTCGATTTAGCCCACGTGAACTCAGATTTGATGGTTAGATTGAAGAAATTTAGCTTCACATTCGTCGATTTAGCCCACGTGAACTCAGATTTGATGGTTAGATTGAAGAAATTTAGCTTCACATTCGTCGATTTAGCCCACGTGAACTCAGATTTGATGGTTAGATTGAAGAAATTTAGCTTCACATTCGTCGATTTAGCCCACGTGAACTCAGATTTGATGGTTAGATTGAAGAAATTTAGCTTCACATTCGTCGATTTAGCCCACGTGAACTCAGATTTGATGGTTAGATTGAAGAAATTTAGCTTCACATTCGTCGATTTAGCCCACGTGAACTCAGATTTGATGGTTAGATTGAAGAAATTTAGCTTCACATTCGTCGATTTAGCCCACGTGAACTCAGATTTGATGGTTAGATTGAAGAAATTTAGCTTCACATTCGTCGATTTAGCCCACGTGAACTCAGATTTGATGGTTAGATTGAAGAAATTTAGCTTCACATTCGTCGATTTAGCCCACGTGAACTCAGATTTGATGGTTAGATTGAAGAAATTTAGCTTCACATTCGTCGATTTAGCCCACGTGAACTCAGATTTGATGGTTAGATTGAAGAAATTTAGCTTCACATTCGTCGATTTAGCCCACGTGAACTCAGATTTGATGGTTAGATTGAAGAAATTTAGCTTCACATTCGTCGATTTAGCCCACGTGAACTCAGATTTGATGGTTAGATTGAAGAAATTTAGCTTCACATTCGTCGATTTAGCCCACGTGAACTCAGATTTGATGGTTAGATTGAAGAAATTTAGCTTCACATTCGTCGATTTAGCCCACGTGAACTCAGATTTGATGGTTAGATTGAAGAAATTTAGCTTCACATTCGTCGATTTAGCCCACGTGAACTCAGATTTGATGGTTAGATTGAAGAAATTTAGCTTCACATTCGTCGATTTAGCCCACGTGAACTCAGATTTGATGGTTAGATTGAAGAAATTTAGCTTCACATTCGTCGATTTAGCCCACGTGAACTCAGATTTGATGGTTAGATTGAAGAAATTTAGCTTCACATTCGTCGATTTAGCCCACGTGAACTCAGATTTGATGGTTAGATTGAAGAAATTTAGCTTCACATTCGTCGATTTAGCCCACGTGAACTCAGATTTGATGGTTAGATTGAAGAAATTTAGCTTCACATTCGTCGATTTAGCCCACGTGAACTCAGATTTGATGGTTAGATTGAAGAAATTTAGCTTCACATTCGTCGATTTAGCCCACGTGAACTCAGATTTGATGGTTAGATTGAAGAAATTTAGCTTCACATTCGTCGATTTAGCCCACGTGAACTCAGATTTGATGGTTAGATTGAAGAAATTTAGCTTCACATTCGTCGATTTAGCCCACGTGAACTCAGATTTGATGGTTAGATTGAAGAAATTTAGCTTCACATTCGTCGATTTAGCCCACGTGAACTCAGATTTGATGGTTAGATTGAAGAAATTTAGCTTCACATTCGTCGATTTAGCCCACGTGAACTCAGATTTGATGGTTAGATTGAAGAAATTTAGCTTCACATTCGTCGATTTAGCCCACGTGAACTCAGATTTGATGGTTAGATTGAAGAAATTTAGCTTCACATTCGTCGATTTAGCCCACGTGAACTCAGATTTGATGGTTAGATTGAAGAAATTTAGCTTCACATTCGTCGATTTAGCCCACGTGAACTCAGATTTGATGGTTAGATTGAAGAAATTTAGCTTCACATTCGTCGATTTAGCCCACGTGAACTCAGATTTGATGGTTAGATTGAAGAAATTTAGCTTCACATTCGTCGATTTAGCCCACGTGAACTCAGATTTGATGGTTAGATTGAAGAAATTTAGCTTCACATTCGTCGATTTAGCCCACGTGAACTCAGATTTGATGGTTAGATTGAAGAAATTTAGCTTCACATTCGTCGATTTAGCCCACGTGAACTCAGATTTGATGGTTAGATTGAAGAAATTTAGCTTCACATTCGTCGATTTAGCCCACGTGAACTCAGATTTGATGGTTAGATTGAAGAAATTTAGCTTCACATTCGTCGATTTAGCCCACGTGAACTCAGATTTGATGGTTAGATTGAAGAAATTTAGCTTCACATTCGTCGATTTAGCCCACGTGAACTCAGATTTGATGGTTAGATTGAAGAAATTTAGCTTCACATTCGTCGATTTAGCCCACGTGAACTCAGATTTGATGGTTAGATTGAAGAAATTTAGCTTCACATTCGTCGATTTAGCCCACGTGAACTCAGATTTGATGGTTAGATTGAAGAAATTTAGCTTCACATTCGTCGATTTAGCCCACGTGAACTCAGATTTGATGGTTAGATTGAAGAAATTTAGCTTCACATTCGTCGATTTAGCCCACGTGAACTCAGATTTGATGGTTAGATTGAAGAAATTTAGCTTCACATTCGTCGATTTAGCCCACGTGAACTCAGATTTGATGGTTAGATTGAAGAAATTTAGCTTCACATTCGTCGATTTAGCCCACGTGAACTCAGATTTGATGGTTAGATTGAAGAAATTTAGCTTCACATTCGTCGATTTAGCCCACGTGAACTCAGATTTGATGGTTAGATTGAAGAAATTTAGCTTCACATTCGTCGATTTAGCCCACGTGAACTCAGATTTGATGGTTAGATTGAAGAAATTTAGCTTCACATTCGTCGATTTAGCCCACGTGAACTCAGATTTGATGGTTAGATTGAAGAAATTTAGCTTCACATTCGTCGATTTAGCCCACGTGAACTCAGATTTGATGGTTAGATTGAAGAAATTTAGCTTCACATTCGTCGATTTAGCCCACGTGAACTCAGATTTGATGGTTAGATTGAAGAAATTTAGCTTCACATTCGTCGATTTAGCCCACGTGAACTCAGATTTGATGGTTAGATTGAAGAAATTTAGCTTCACATTCGTCGATTTAGCCCACGTGAACTCAGATTTGATGGTTAGATTGAAGAAATTTAGCTTCACATTCGTCGATTTAGCCCACGTGAACTCAGATTTGATGGTTAGATTGAAGAAATTTAGCTTCACATTCGTCGATTTAGCCCACGTGAACTCAGATTTGATGGTTAGATTGAAGAAATTTAGCTTCACATTCGTCGATTTAGCCCACGTGAACTCAGATTTGATGGTTAGATTGAAGAAATTTAGCTTCACATTCGTCGATTTAGCCCACGTGAACTCAGATTTGATGGTTAGATTGAAGAAATTTAGCTTCACATTCGTCGATTTAGCCCACGTGAACTCAGATTTGATGGTTAGATTGAAGAAATTTAGCTTCACATTCGTCGATTTAGCCCACGTGAACTCAGATTTGATGGTTAGATTGAAGAAATTTAGCTTCACATTCGTCGATTTAGCCCACGTGAACTCAGATTTGATGGTTAGATTGAAGAAATTTAGCTTCACATTCGTCGATTTAGCCCACGTGAACTCAGATTTGATGGTTAGATTGAAGAAATTTAGCTTCACATTCGTCGATTTAGCCCACGTGAACTCAGATTTGATGGTTAGATTGAAGAAATTTAGCTTCACATTCGTCGATTTAGCCCACGTGAACTCAGATTTGATGGTTAGATTGAAGAAATTTAGCTTCACATTCGTCGATTTAGCCCACGTGAACTCAGATTTGATGGTTAGATTGAAGAAATTTAGCTTCACATTCGTCGATTTAGCCCACGTGAACTCAGATTTGATGGTTAGATTGAAGAAATTTAGCTTCACATTCGTCGATTTAGCCCACGTGAACTCAGATTTGATGGTTAGATTGAAGAAATTTAGCTTCACATTCGTCGATTTAGCCCACGTGAACTCAGATTTGATGGTTAGATTGAAGAAATTTAGCTTCACATTCGTCGATTTAGCCCACGTGAACTCAGATTTGATGGTTAGATTGAAGAAATTTAGCTTCACATTCGTCGATTTAGCCCACGTGAACTCAGATTTGATGGTTAGATTGAAGAAATTTAGCTTCACATTCGTCGATTTAGCCCACGTGAACTCAGATTTGATGGTTAGATTGAAGAAATTTAGCTTCACATTCGTCGATTTAGCCCACGTGAACTCAGATTTGATGGTTAGATTGAAGAAATTTAGCTTCACATTCGTCGATTTAGCCCACGTGAACTCAGATTTGATGGTTAGATTGAAGAAATTTAGCTTCACATTCGTCGATTTAGCCCACGTGAACTCAGATTTGATGGTTAGATTGAAGAAATTTAGCTTCACATTCGTCGATTTAGCCCACGTGAACTCAGATTTGATGGTTAGATTGAAGAAATTTAGCTTCACATTCGTCGATTTAGCCCACGTGAACTCAGATTTGATGGTTAGATTGAAGAAATTTAGCTTCACATTCGTCGATTTAGCCCACGTGAACTCAGATTTGATGGTTAGATTGAAGAAATTTAGCTTCACATTCGTCGATTTAGCCCACGTGAACTCAGATTTGATGGTTAGATTGAAGAAATTTAGCTTCACATTCGTCGATTTAGCCCACGTGAACTCAGATTTGATGGTTAGATTGAAGAAATTTAGCTTCACATTCGTCGATTTAGCCCACGTGAACTCAGATTTGATGGTTAGATTGAAGAAATTTAGCTTCACATTCGTCGATTTAGCCCACGTGAACTCAGATTTGATGGTTAGATTGAAGAAATTTAGCTTCACATTCGTCGATTTAGCCCACGTGAACTCAGATTTGATGGTTAGATTGAAGAAATTTAGCTTCACATTCGTCGATTTAGCCCACGTGAACTCAGATTTGATGGTTAGATTGAAGAAATTTAGCTTCACATTCGTCGATTTAGCCCACGTGAACTCAGATTTGATGGTTAGATTGAAGAAATTTAGCTTCACATTCGTCGATTTAGCCCACGTGAACTCAGATTTGATGGTTAGATTGAAGAAATTTAGCTTCACATTCGTCGATTTAGCCCACGTGAACTCAGATTTGATGGTTAGATTGAAGAAATTTAGCTTCACATTCGTCGATTTAGCCCACGTGAACTCAGATTTGATGGTTAGATTGAAGAAATTTAGCTTCACATTCGTCGATTTAGCCCACGTGAACTCAGATTTGATGGTTAGATTGAAGAAATTTAGCTTCACATTCGTCGATTTAGCCCACGTGAACTCAGATTTGATGGTTAGATTGAAGAAATTTAGCTTCACATTCGTCGATTTAGCCCACGTGAACTCAGATTTGATGGTTAGATTGAAGAAATTTAGCTTCACATTCGTCGATTTAGCCCACGTGAACTCAGATTTGATGGTTAGATTGAAGAAATTTAGCTTCACATTCGTCGATTTAGCCCACGTGAACTCAGATTTGATGGTTAGATTGAAGAAATTTAGCTTCACATTCGTCGATTTAGCCCACGTGAACTCAGATTTGATGGTTAGATTGAAGAAATTTAGCTTCACATTCGTCGATTTAGCCCACGTGAACTCAGATTTGATGGTTAGATTGAAGAAATTTAGCTTCACATTCGTCGATTTAGCCCACGTGAACTCAGATTTGATGGTTAGATTGAAGAAATTTAGCTTCACATTCGTCGATTTAGCCCACGTGAACTCAGATTTGATGGTTAGATTGAAGAAATTTAGCTTCACATTCGTCGATTTAGCCCACGTGAACTCAGATTTGATGGTTAGATTGAAGAAATTTAGCTTCACATTCGTCGATTTAGCCCACGTGAACTCAGATTTGATGGTTAGATTGAAGAAATTTAGCTTCACATTCGTCGATTTAGCCCACGTGAACTCAGATTTGATGGTTAGATTGAAGAAATTTAGCTTCACATTCGTCGATTTAGCCCACGTGAACTCAGATTTGATGGTTAGATTGAAGAAATTTAGCTTCACATTCGTCGATTTAGCCCACGTGAACTCAGATTTGATGGTTAGATTGAAGAAATTTAGCTTCACATTCGTCGATTTAGCCCACGTGAACTCAGATTTGATGGTTAGATTGAAGAAATTTAGCTTCACATTCGTCGATTTAGCCCACGTGAACTCAGATTTGATGGTTAGATTGAAGAAATTTAGCTTCACATTCGTCGATTTAGCCCACGTGAACTCAGATTTGATGGTTAGATTGAAGAAATTTAGCTTCACATTCGTCGATTTAGCCCACGTGAACTCAGATTTGATGGTTAGATTGAAGAAATTTAGCTTCACATTCGTCGATTTAGCCCACGTGAACTCAGATTTGATGGTTAGATTGAAGAAATTTAGCTTCACATTCGTCGATTTAGCCCACGTGAACTCAGATTTGATGGTTAGATTGAAGAAATTTAGCTTCACATTCGTCGATTTAGCCCACGTGAACTCAGATTTGATGGTTAGATTGAAGAAATTTAGCTTCACATTCGTCGATTTAGCCCACGTGAACTCAGATTTGATGGTTAGATTGAAGAAATTTAGCTTCACATTCGTCGATTTAGCCCACGTGAACTCAGATTTGATGGTTAGATTGAAGAAATTTAGCTTCACATTCGTCGATTTAGCCCACGTGAACTCAGATTTGATGGTTAGATTGAAGAAATTTAGCTTCACATTCGTCGATTTAGCCCACGTGAACTCAGATTTGATGGTTAGATTGAAGAAATTTAGCTTCACATTCGTCGATTTAGCCCACGTGAACTCAGATTTGATGGTTAGATTGAAGAAATTTAGCTTCACATTCGTCGATTTAGCCCACGTGAACTCAGATTTGATGGTTAGATTGAAGAAATTTAGCTTCACATTCGTCGATTTAGCCCACGTGAACTCAGATTTGATGGTTAGATTGAAGAAATTTAGCTTCACATTCGTCGATTTAGCCCACGTGAACTCAGATTTGATGGTTAGATTGAAGAAATTTAGCTTCACATTCGTCGATTTAGCCCACGTGAACTCAGATTTGATGGTTAGATTGAAGAAATTTAGCTTCACATTCGTCGATTTAGCCCACGTGAACTCAGATTTGATGGTTAGATTGAAGAAATTTAGCTTCACATTCGTCGATTTAGCCCACGTGAACTCAGATTTGATGGTTAGATTGAAGAAATTTAGCTTCACATTCGTCGATTTAGCCCACGTGAACTCAGATTTGATGGTTAGATTGAAGAAATTTAGCTTCACATTCGTCGATTTAGCCCACGTGAACTCAGATTTGATGGTTAGATTGAAGAAATTTAGCTTCACATTCGTCGATTTAGCCCACGTGAACTCAGATTTGATGGTTAGATTGAAGAAATTTAGCTTCACATTCGTCGATTTAGCCCACGTGAACTCAGATTTGATGGTTAGATTGAAGAAATTTAGCTTCACATTCGTCGATTTAGCCCACGTGAACTCAGATTTGATGGTTAGATTGAAGAAATTTAGCTTCACATTCGTCGATTTAGCCCACGTGAACTCAGATTTGATGGTTAGATTGAAGAAATTTAGCTTCACATTCGTCGATTTAGCCCACGTGAACTCAGATTTGATGGTTAGATTGAAGAAATTTAGCTTCACATTCGTCGATTTAGCCCACGTGAACTCAGATTTGATGGTTAGATTGAAGAAATTTAGCTTCACATTCATCGATTTAGCCCACGTGAACTCAGATTTGATGGTTAGATTGAAGAAATTTAGCTTCACATTCGTCGATTTAGCCCACGTGAACTCAGATTTGATGGTTAGATTGAAGAAATTTAGCTTCACATTCGTCGATTTAGCCCACGTGAACTCAGATTTGATGGTTAGATTGAAGAAATTTAGCTTCACATTCGTCGATTTAGCCCACGTGAACTCAGATTTGATGGTTAGATTGAAGAAATTTAGCTTCACATTCGTCGATTTAGCCCACGTGAACTCAGATTTGATGGTTAGATTGAAGAAATTTAGCTTCACATTCATCGATTTAGCCCACGTGAACTCAGATTTGATGGTTAGATTGAAGAAATTTAGCTTCACATTCGTCGATTTAGCCCACGTGAACTCAGATTTGATGGTTAGATTGAAGAAATTTAGCTTCACATTCGTCGATTTAGCCCACGTGAACTCAGATTTGATGGTTAGATTGAAGAAATTTAGCTTCACATTCGTCGATTTAGCCCACGTGAACTCAGATTTGATGGTTAGATTGAAGAAATTTAGCTTCACATTCGTCGATTTAGCCCACGTGAACTCAGATTTGATGGTTAGATTGAAGAAATTTAGCTTCACATTCGTCGATTTAGCCCACGTGAACTCAGATTTGATGGTTAGATTGAAGAAATTTAGCTTCACATTCATCGATTTAGCCCACGTGAACTCAGATTTGATGGTTAGATTGAAGAAATTTAGCTTCACATTCGTCGATTTAGCCCACGTGAACTCAGATTTGATGGTTAGATTGAAGAAATTTAGCTTCACATTCGTCGATTTAGCCCACGTGAACTCAGATTTGATGGTTAGATTGAAGAAATTTAGCTTCACATTCGTCGATTTAGCCCACGTGAACTCAGATTTGATGGTTAGATTGAAGAAATTTAGCTTCACATTCGTCGATTTAGCCCACGTGAACTCAGATTTGATGGTTAGATTGAAGAAATTTAGCTTCACATTCGTCGATTTAGCCCACGTGAACTCAGATTTGATGGTTAGATTGAAGAAATTTAGCTTCACATTCGTCGATTTAGCCCACGTGAACTCAGATTTGATGGTTAGATTGAAGAAATTTAGCTTCACATTCATCGATTTAGCCCACGTGAACTCAGATTTGATGGTTAGATTGAAGAAATTTAGCTTCACATTCGTCGATTTAGCCCACGTGAACTCAGATTTGATGGTTAGATTGAAGAAATTTAGCTTCACATTCGTCGATTTAGCCCACGTGAACTCAGATTTGATGGTTAGATTGAAGAAATTTAGCTTCACATTCGTCGATTTAGCCCACGTGAACTCAGATTTGATGGTTAGATTGAAGAAATTTAGCTTCACATTCGTCGATTTAGCCCACGTGAACTCAGATTTGATGGTTAGATTGAAGAAATTTAGCTTCACATTCGTCGATTTAGCCCACGTGAACTCAGATTTGATGGTTAGATTGAAGAAATTTAGCTTCACATTCGTCGATTTAGCCCACGTGAACTCAGATTTGATGGTTAGATTGAAGAAATTTAGCTTCACATTCATCGATTTAGCCCACGTGAACTCAGATTTGATGGTTAGATTGAAGAAATTTAGCTTCACATTCGTCGATTTAGCCCACGTGAACTCAGATTTGATGGTTAGATTGAAGAAATTTAGCTTCACATTCGTCGATTTAGCCCACGTGAACTCAGATTTGATGGTTAGATTGAAGAAATTTAGCTTCACATTCGTCGATTTAGCCCACGTGAACTCAGATTTGATGGTTAGATTGAAGAAATTTAGCTTCACATTCATCGATTTAGCCCACGTGAACTCAGATTTGATGGTTAGATTGAAGAAATTTAGCTTCACATTCGTCGATTTAGCCCACGTGAACTCAGATTTGATGGTTAGATTGAAGAAATTTAGCTTCACATTCGTCGATTTAGCCCACGTGAACTCAGATTTGATGGTTAGATTGAAGAAATTTAGCTTCACATTCGTCGATTTAGCCCACGTGAACTCAGATTTGATGGTTAGATTGAAGAAATTTAGCTTCACATTCGTCGATTTAGCCCACGTGAACTCAGATTTGATGGTTAGATTGAAGAAATTTAGCTTCACATTCGTCGATTTAGCCCACGTGAACTCAGATTTGATGGTTAGATTGAAGAAATTTAGCTTCACATTCGTCGATTTAGCCCACGTGAACTCAGATTTGATGGTTAGATTGAAGAAATTTAGCTTCACATTCGTCGATTTAGCCCACGTGAACTCAGATTTGATGGTTAGATTGAAGAAATTTAGCTTCACATTCGTCGATTTAGCCCACGTGAACTCAGATTTGATGGTTAGATTGAAGAAATTTAGCTTCACATTCGTCGATTTAGCCCACGTGAACTCAGATTTGATGGTTAGATTGAAGAAATTTAGCTTCACATTCGTCGATTTAGCCCACGTGAACTCAGATTTGATGGTTAGATTGAAGAAATTTAGCTTCACATTCGTCGATTTAGCCCACGTGAACTCAGATTTGATGGTTAGATTGAAGAAATTTAGCTTCACATTCGTCGATTTAGCCCACGTGAACTCAGATTTGATGGTTAGATTGAAGAAATTTAGCTTCACATTCATCGATTTAGCCCACGTGAACTCAGATTTGATGGTTAGATTGAAGAAATTTAGCTTCACATTCGTCGATTTAGCCCACGTGAACTCAGATTTGATGGTTAGATTGAAGAAATTTAGCTTCACATTCGTCGATTTAGCCCACGTGAACTCAGATTTGATGGTTAGATTGAAGAAATTTAGCTTCACATTCGTCGATTTAGCCCACGTGAACTCAGATTTGATGGTTAGATTGAAGAAATTTAGCTTCACATTCGTCGATTTAGCCCACGTGAACTCAGATTTGATGGTTAGATTGAAGAAATTTAGCTTCACATTCGTCGATTTAGCCCACGTGAACTCAGATTTGATGGTTAGATTGAAGAAATTTAGCTTCACATTCATCGATTTAGCCCACGTGAACTCAGATTTGATGGTTAGATTGAAGAAATTTAGCTTCACATTCGTCGATTTAGCCCACGTGAACTCAGATTTGATGGTTAGATTGAAGAAATTTAGCTTCACATTCGTCGATTTAGCCCACGTGAACTCAGATTTGATGGTTAGATTGAAGAAATTTAGCTTCACATTCGTCGATTTAGCCCACGTGAACTCAGATTTGATGGTTAGATTGAAGAAATTTAGCTTCACATTCGTCGATTTAGCCCACGTGAACTCAGATTTGATGGTTAGATTGAAGAAATTTAGCTTCACATTCGTCGATTTAGCCCACGTGAACTCAGATTTGATGGTTAGATTGAAGAAATTTAGCTTCACATTCGTCGATTTAGCCCACGTGAACTCAGATTTGATGGTTAGATTGAAGAAATTTAGCTTCACATTCATCGATTTAGCCCACGTGAACTCAGATTTGATGGTTAGATTGAAGAAATTTAGCTTCACATTCATCGATTTAGCCCACGTGAACTCAGATTTGATGGTTAGATTGAAGAAATTTAGCTTCACATTCGTCGATTTAGCCCACGTGAACTCAGATTTGATGGTTAGATTGAAGAAATTTAGCTTCACATTCGTCGATTTAGCCCACGTGAACTCAGATTTGATGGTTAGATTGAAGAAATTTAGCTTCACATTCGTCGATTTAGCCCACGTGAACTCAGATTTGATGGTTAGATTGAAGAAATTTAGCTTCACATTCGTCGATTTAGCCCACGTGAACTCAGATTTGATGGTTAGATTGAAGAAATTTAGCTTCACATTCGTCGATTTAGCCCACGTGAACTCAGATTTGATGGTTAGATTGAAGAAATTTAGCTTCACATTCATCGATTTAGCCCACGTGAACTCAGATTTGATGGTTAGATTGAAGAAATTTAGCTTCACATTCATCGATTTAGCCCACGTGAACTCAGATTTGATGGTTAGATTGAAGAAATTTAGCTTCACATTCGTCGATTTAGCCCACGTGAACTCAGATTTGATGGTTAGATTGAAGAAATTTAGCTTCACATTCATCGATTTAGCCCACGTGAACTCAGATTTGATGGTTAGATTGAAGAAATTTAGCTTCACATTCGTCGATTTAGCCCACGTGAACTCAGATTTGATGGTTAGATTGAAGAAATTTAGCTTCACATTCGTCGATTTAGCCCACGTGAACTCAGATTTGATGGTTAGATTGAAGAAATTTAGCTTCACATTCATCGATTTAGCCCACGTGAACTCAGATTTGATGGTTAGATTGAAGAAATTTAGCTTCACATTCGTCGATTTAGCCCACGTGAACTCAGATTTGATGGTTAGATTGAAGAAATTTAGCTTCACATTCATCGATTTAGCCCACGTGAACTCAGATTTGATGGTTAGATTGAAGAAATTTAGCTTCACATTCGTCGATTTAGCCCACGTGAACTCAGATTTGATGGTTAGATTGAAGAAATTTAGCTTCACATTCATCGATTTAGCCCACGTGAACTCAGATTTGATGGTTAGATTGAAGAAATTTAGCTTCACATTCGTCGATTTAGCCCACGTGAACTCAGATTTGATGGTTAGATTGAAGAAATTTAGCTTCACATTCGTCGATTTAGCCCACGTGAACTCAGATTTGATGGTTAGATTGAAGAAATTTAGCTTCACATTCGTCGATTTAGCCCACGTGAACTCAGATTTGATGGTTAGATTGAAGAATTTAGCTTCACATTCGTCGATTTAGCCCACGTGAACTCAGATTTGATGGTTAGATTGAAGAAATTTAGCTTCACATTCGTCGATTTAGCCCACGTGAACTCAGATTTGATGGTTAGATTGAAGAAATTTAGCTTCACATTCGTCGATTTAGCCCACGTGAACTCAGATTTGATGGTTAGATTGAAGAAATTTAGCTTCACATTCGTCGATTTAGCCCACGTGAACTCAGATTTGATGGTTAGATTGAAGAAATTTAGCTTCACATTCATCGATTTAGCCCACGTGAACTCAGATTTGATGGTTAGATTGAAGAAATTTAGCTTCACATTCGTCGATTTAGCCCACGTGAACTCAGATTTGATGGTTAGATTGAAGAAATTTAGCTTCACATTCGTCGATTTAGCCCACGTGAACTCAGATTTGATGGTTAGATTGAAGAAATTTAGCTTCACATTCGTCGATTTAGCCCACGTGAACTCAGATTTGATGGTTAGATTGAAGAAATTTAGCTTCACATTCGTCGATTTAGCCCACGTGAACTCAGATTTGATGGTTAGATTGAAGAAATTTAGCTTCACATTCGTCGATTTAGCCCACGTGAACTCAGATTTGATGGTTAGATTGAAGAAATTTAGCTTCACATTCGTCGATTTAGCCCACGTGAACTCAGATTTGATGGTTAGATTGAAGAAATTTAGCTTCACATTCGTCGATTTAGCCCACGTGAACTCAGATTTGATGGTTAGATTGAAGAAATTTAGCTTCACATTCGTCGATTTAGCCCACGTGAACTCAGATTTGATGGTTAGATTGAAGAATTTAGCTTCACATTCGTCGATTTAGCCCACGTGAACTCAGATTTGATGGTTAGATTGAAGAAATTTAGCTTCACATTCATCGATTTAGCCCACGTGAACTCAGATTTGATGGTTAGATTGAAGAAATTTAGCTTCACATTCGTCGATTTAGCCCACGTGAACTCAGATTTGATGGTTAGATTGAAGAAATTTAGCTTCACATTCGTCGATTTAGCCCACGTGAACTCAGATTTGATGGTTAGATTGAAGAAATTTAGCTTCACATTCGTCGATTTAGCCCACGTGAACTCAGATTTGATGGTTAGATTGAAGAAATTTAGCTTCACATTCGTCGATTTAGCCCACGTGAACTCAGATTTGATGGTTAGATTGAAGAAATTTAGCTTCACATTCGTCGATTTAGCCCACGTGAACTCAGATTTGATGGTTAGATTGAAGAAATTTAGCTTCACATTCATCGATTTAGCCCACGTGAACTCAGATTTGATGGTTAGATTGAAGAAATTTAGCTTCACATTCGTCGATTTAGCCCACGTGAACTCAGATTTGATGGTTAGATTGAAGAAATTTAGCTTCACATTCATCGATTTAGCCCACGTGAACTCAGATTTGATGGTTAGATTGAAGAAATTTAGCTTCACATTCGTCGATTTAGCCCACGTGAACTCAGATTTGATGGTTAGATTGAAGAAATTTAGCTTCACATTCGTCGATTTAGCCCACGTGAACTCAGATTTGATGGTTAGATTGAAGAAATTTAGCTTCACATTCGTCGATTTAGCCCACGTGAACTCAGATTTGATGGTTAGATTGAAGAAATTTAGCTTCACATTCATCGATTTAGCCCACGTGAACTCAGATTTGATGGTTAGATTGAAGAAATTTAGCTTCACATTCGTCGATTTAGCCCACGTGAACTCAGATTTGATGGTTAGATTGAAGAAATTTAGCTTCACATTCATCGATTTAGCCCACGTGAACTCAGATTTGATGGTTAGATTGAAGAAATTTAGCTTCACATTCATCGATTTAGCCCACGTGAACTCAGATTTGATGGTTAGATTGAAGAAATTTAGCTTCACATTCGTCGATTTAGCCCACGTGAACTCAGATTTGATGGTTAGATTGAAGAAATTTAGCTTCACATTCATCGATTTAGCCCACGTGAACTCAGATTTGATGGTTAGATTGAAGAAATTTAGCTTCACATTCGTCGATTTAGCCCACGTGAACTCAGATTTGATGGTTAGATTGAAGAAATTTAGCTTCACATTCATCGATTTAGCCCACGTGAACTCAGATTTGATGGTTAGATTGAAGAAATTTAGCTTCACATTCGTCGATTTAGCCCACGTGAACTCAGATTTGATGGTTAGATTGAAGAAATTTAGCTTCACATTCGTCGATTTAGCCCACGTGAACTCAGATTTGATGGTTAGATTGAAGAAATTTAGCTTCACATTCGATTTAGCCCACGTGAACTCAGATTTGATGGTTAGATTGAAGAAATTTAGCTTCACATTCGTCGATTTAGCCCACGTGAACTCAGATTTGATGGTTAGATTGAAGAAATTTAGCTTCACATTCGTCGATTTAGCCCACGTGAACTCAGATTTGATGGTTAGATTGAAGAAATTTAGCTTCACATTCATCGATTTAGCCCACGTGAACTCAGATTTGATGGTTAGATTGAAGAAATTAGCTTCACATTCGTCGATTTAGCCCACGTGAACTCAGATTTGATGGTTAGATTGAAGAAATTTAGCTTCACATTCATCGATTTAGCCCACGTGAACTCAGATTTGATGGTTAGATTGAAGAAATTTAGCTTCACATTCATCGATTTAGCCCACGTGAACTCAGATTTGATGGTTAGATTGAAGAAATTTAGCTTCACATTCATCGATTTAGCCCACGTGAACTCAGATTTGATGGTTAGATTGAAGAAATTTAGCTTCACATTCGTCGATTTAGCCCACGTGAACTCAGATTTGATGGTTAGATTGAAGAAATTTAGCTTCACATTCATCGATTTAGCCCACGTGAACTCAGATTTGATGGTTAGATTGAAGAAATTTAGCTTCACATTCATCGATTTAGCCCACGTGAACTCAGATTTGATGGTTAGATTGAAGAATTTAGCTTCACATTCTCGATTTAGCCCACGTGAACTCAGATTTGATGGTTAGATTGAAGAAATTTAGCTTCACATTCGTCGATTTAGCCCACGTGAACTCAGATTTGATGGTTAGATTGAAGAAATTTAGCTTCACATTCATCGATTTAGCCCACGTGAACTCAGATTTGATGGTTAGATTGAAGAAATTTAGCTTCACATTCATCGATTTAGCCCACGTGAACTCAGATTTGATGGTTAGATTGAAGAAATTTAGCTTCACATTCGTCGATTTAGCCCACGTGAACTCAGATTTGATGGTTAGATTGAAGAATTTAGCTTCACATTCGTCGATTTAGCCCACGTGAACTCAGATTTGATGGTTAGATTGAAGAAATTTAGCTTCACATTCATCGATTTAGCCCACGTGAACTCAGATTTGATGGTTAGATTGAAGAAATTTAGCTTCACATTCGTCGATTTAGCCCACGTGAACTCAGATTTGATGGTTAGATTGAAGAAATTTAGCTTCACATTCGTCGATTTAGCCCACGTGAACTCAGATTTGATGGTTAGATTGAAGAAATTTAGCTTCACATTCGTCGATTTAGCCCACGTGAACTCAGATTTGATGGTTAGATTGAAGAAATTTAGCTTCACATTCGTCTATTTAGCCCACGTGAACTCAGATTTGATGGTTAGATTGAAGAAATTTAGCTTCACATTCGTCGATTTAGCCCACGTGAACTCAGATTTGATGGTTAGATTGAAGAAATTTAGCTTCACATTCGTCGATTTAGCCCACGTGAACTCAGATTTGATGGTTAGATTGAAGAAATTTAGCTTCACATTCGTCGATTTAGCCCACGTGAACTCAGATTTGATGGTTAGATTGAAGAAATTTAGCTTCACATTCGTCGATTTAGCCCACGTGAACTCAGATTTGATGGTTAGATTGAAGAAATTTAGCTTCACATTCGTCGATTTAGCCCACGTGAACTCAGATTTGATGGTTAGATTGAAGAAATTTAGCTTCACATTCATCGATTTAGCCCACGTGAACTCAGATTTGATGGTTAGATTGAAGAAATTTAGCTTCACATTCATCGATTTAGCCCACGTGAAACTCAGATTTGATGGTTAGATTGAAGAAATTTAGCTTCACATTCGTCGATTTAGCCCACGTGAACTCAGATTTGATGGTTAGATTGAAGAAATTTAGCTTCACATTCGTCGATTTAGCCCACGTGAACTCAGATTTGATGGTTAGATTGAAGAAATTTAGCTCCGCATTCGTCGATTTAGCCCACGTGAACTCAGATTTGATGGTTAGATTGAAGAAATTTAGCTTCACATTCATCGATTTAGCCCACGTGAACTCAGATTTGATGGTTAGATTGAAGAAATTTAGCTTCACATTCGTCGATTTAGCCCACGTGAACTCAGATTTTGATGGTTAGATTGAAGAAATTTAGCTTCACATTCGTCGATTTAGCCCACGTGAACTCAGATTTGATGGTTAGATTGAAGAAATTTAGCTTCACATTCGTCGATTTAGCCCACGTGAACTCAGATTTGATGGTTAGATTGAAGAAATTTAGCTTCACATTCATCGATTTAGCCCACGTGAACTCAGATTTGATGGTTAGATTGAAGAAATTTAGCTTCACATTCGTCGATTTAGCCCACGTGAACTCAGATTTGATGGTTAGATTGAGGAAATTTAGCTTCACATTCATCGATTTAGCCCACGTGAACTCAGATTTGATGGTTAGATTGAAGAAATTTAGCTTCACATTCGTCGATTTAGCCCACGTGAACTCAGATTTGATGGTTAGATTGAGAAATTTAGCTCACATTCGTCGATTTAGCCACGTGAACTCAGATTTGATGGTCAGATTGAAGAAATTTAGCTTCACATTCATCGATTTAGCCCACGTGAACTCAGATTTGATGGTTAGATTGAAGAAATTTAGCTTCACATTCGTCGATTTAGCCCACGTGAACTCAGATTTGATGTTAGATTGAAGAAATTTAGCTTCACATTCGTCGATTTAGCCCACGTGAACTCAGATTTGATGTTAGATTGAAGAAATTTAGCTTCACATTCATCGATTTAGCCCACGTGAACTCAGATTTGATGGTTAGATTGAAGAAATTTAGCTTTCACATTCGTCGATTTAGCCCACGTGAACTCAGATTTGATGGTTATTGAAGAAATTTAGCTTCCACATTCGTCGATTTAGCCCACGTGAACTCAGATTTGATGGTTAGATTGAAGAAATTTAGCTCCCATTCGTCGATTTAGCCACGTGAACTCAGATTTGATGGTTAGATGAAGAAATTTAGCTTCACATTCATCGATTTAGCCCACGTGACTCAATTTGATGGTTAGATTGAAGAAATTTAGCTTCACATTCGTCGATTTAGCCCACGTGAACTCAGATTTGATGGTTAGATTGAAAATTTAGCTTCACATTCGTCGATTTAGCCCACGTGAACTCAGATTTGATGGTTAGATTGAAGAAATTAGCTTCACATTCATCGATTTAGCCCACGTGAACTCAGATTTGATGGTAGATTGAAGAAATTTAGCTTCACAATTCATCGATTTAGCCCACGTGAACTCAGATTTGATTGGTTAGATTGAAGAAATTTAGCTTCACATTCGTCGATTTAGCCCACGTGAACTCAGATTTGATGGTTAGATTGAAGAAATTTAGCTTCACATTCATCGATTTAGCCCACGTGAACTCAGATTTGATGGTTAGATTGAAGAAATTTAGCTTCACATTCATCGATTTAGCCCACGTGAACTCAGATTTGATGGTTAGATTGAAGAAATTTAGCTTCACATTCATCGATTTAGCCCACGTGAACTCAGATTTGATGGTTAGATTGAAGAAATTTAGCTTCACATTCATCGATTTAGCCCACGTGCTCAGATTTGATGGTTAGATTGAAAAATTTAGCTTCACATTCGTCGATTTAGCCCACGTGAACTCAGATTTGATGTTAGATTGAAGAAATTAGCTTCACTTCGTCGATTTAGCCCCGTGAACTCAGATTTGATGGTTGA
>MRSW03000549.1:0-23200 GCA_001923025.3 Taenia multiceps
TTCATCGATTTAGCCCACTGGATTTGATGGTTAGATTGAAGAAATTTAGCTTCATTCGTCGATTTAGCCCACGTGAACTCAGATTTGATGGTTAGATTGAAGAAATTTAGCTTCACATTCATCGATTTAGCCCACGTGAACTCAGATTTGATGGTTAGATTGAAGAAATTTAGCTTCACATTCATCGATTTAGCCCACGTGAACTCAGATTTGATGGTTAGATTGAAGAAATTTAGCTTCACATTCGTCGATTTAGCCCACGTGAACTCAGATTTGATGGTTAGATTGAAGAAATTTAGCTTCACATTCGTCGATTTAGCCCACGTGAACTCAGATTTGATGGTTAGATTGAAGAAATTTAGCTTCACATTCGTCGATTTAGCCCACGTGAACTCAGATTTGATGGTTAGATTGAAGAAATTTAGCTTCACATTCGTCGATTTAGCCCACGTGAACTCAGATTTGATGGTTAGATTGAAGAAATTTAGCTTCACATTCGTCGATTTAGCCCACGTGAACTCAGATTTGATGGTTAGATTGAAGAAATTTAGCTTCACATTCGTCGATTTAGCCCACGTGAACTCAGATTTGATGGTTAGATTGAAGAAATTTAGCTTCACATTCGTCGATTTAGCCCACGTGAACTCAGATTTGATGGTTAGATTGAAGAAATTTAGCTTCACATTCGTCGATTTAGCCCACGTGAACTCAGATTTGATGGTTAGATTGAAGAAATTTAGCTTCACATTCGTCGATTTAGCCCACGTGAACTCAGATTTGATGGTTAGATTGAAGAAATTTAGCTTCACATTCGTCGATTTAGCCCACGTGAACTCAGATTTGATGGTTAGATTGAAGAAATTTAGCTTCACATTCGTTTAGCCCACGTGAACTCAGATTTGATGGTTAGATTGAAGAAATTTAGCTTCACATTCGTCGATTTAGCCCACGTGAACTCAGATTTGATGGTTAGATTGAAGAAATTTAGCTTCACATTCGTCGATTTAGCCCACGTGAACTCAGATTTGATGGTTAGATTGAAGAAATTTAGCTTCACATTCGTCGATTTAGCCCACGTGAACTCAGATTTGATGGTTAGATTGAAGAAATTTAGCTTCACATTCGTCGATTTAGCCCACGTGAACTCAGATTTGATGGTTAGATTGAAGAAATTTAGCTTCACATTCGTCGATTTAGCCCACGTGAACTCAGATTTGATGGTTAGATTGAAGAAATTTAGCTTCACATTCGTCGATTTAGCCCACGTGAACTCAGATTTGATGGTTAGATTGAAGAAATTTAGCTTCACATTCGTCGATTTAGCCCACGTGAACTCAGATTTGATGGTTAGATTGAAGAAATTTAGCTTCACATTCGTCGATTTAGCCCACGTGAACTCAGATTTGATGGTTAGATTGAAGAAATTTAGCTTCACATTCGTCGATTTAGCCCACGTGAACTCAGATTTGATGGTTAGATTGAAGAAATTTAGCTTCACATTCGTCGATTTAGCCCACGTGAACTCAGATTTGATGGTTAGATTGAAGAAATTTAGCTTCACATTCGTCGATTTAGCCCACGTGAACTCAGATTTGATGGTTAGATTGAAGAAATTTAGCTTCACATTCGTCGATTTAGCCCACGTGAACTCAGATTTGATGGTTAGATTGAAGAAATTTAGCTTCACATTCGTCGATTTAGCCCACGTGAACTCAGATTTGATGGTTAGATTGAAGAAATTTAGCTTCACATTCGTCGATTTAGCCCACGTGAACTCAGATTTGATGGTTAGATTGAAGAAATTTAGCTTCACATTCGTCGATTTAGCCCACGTGAACTCAGATTTGATGGTTAGATTGAAGAAATTTAGCTTCACATTCGTCGATTTAGCCCACGTGAACTCAGATTTGATGGTTAGATTGAAGAAATTTAGCTTCACATTCGTCGATTTAGCCCACGTGAACTCAGATTTGATGGTTAGATTGAAGAAATTTAGCTTCACATTCGTCGATTTAGCCCACGTGAACTCAGATTTGATGGTTAGATTGAAGAAATTTAGCTTCACATTCGTCGATTTAGCCCACGTGAACTCAGATTTGATGGTTAGATTGAAGAAATTTAGCTTCACATTCGTCGATTTAGCCCACGTGAACTCAGATTTGATGGTTAGATTGAAGAAATTTAGCTTCACATTCGTCGATTTAGCCCACGTGAACTCAGATTTGATGGTTAGATTGAAGAAATTTAGCTTCACATTCGTCGATTTAGCCCACGTGAACTCAGATTTGATGGTTAGATTGAAGAAATTTAGCTTCACATTCGTCGATTTAGCCCACGTGAACTCAGATTTGATGGTTAGATTGAAGAAATTTAGCTTCACATTCGTCGATTTAGCCCACGTGAACTCAGATTTGATGGTTAGATTGAAGAAATTTAGCTTCACATTCGTCGATTTAGCCCACGTGAACTCAGATTTGATGGTTAGATTGAAGAAATTTAGCTTCACATTCGTCGATTTAGCCCACGTGAACTCAGATTTGATGGTTAGATTGAAGAAATTTAGCTTCACATTCGTCGATTTAGCCCACGTGAACTCAGATTTGATGGTTAGATTGAAGAAATTTAGCTTCACATTCGTCGATTTAGCCCACGTGAACTCAGATTTGATGGTTAGATTGAAGAAATTTAGCTTCACATTCGTCGATTTAGCCCACGTGAACTCAGATTTGATGGTTAGATTGAAGAAATTTAGCTTCACATTCGTCGATTTAGCCCACGTGAACTCAGATTTGATGGTTAGATTGAAGAAATTTAGCTTCACATTCGTCGATTTAGCCCACGTGAACTCAGATTTGATGGTTAGATTGAAGAAATTTAGCTTCACATTCGTCGATTTAGCCCACGTGAACTCAGATTTGATGGTTAGATTGAAGAAATTTAGCTTCACATTCATCGATTTAGCCCACGTGAACTCAGATTTGATGGTTAGATTGAAGAAATTTAGCTTCACATTCGTCGATTTAGCCCACGTGAACTCAGATTTGATGGTTAGATTGAAGAAATTTAGCTTCACATTCGTCGATTTAGCCCACGTGAACTCAGATTTGATGGTTAGATTGAAGAAATTTAGCTTCACATTCGTCGATTTAGCCCACGTGAACTCAGATTTGATGGTTAGATTGAAGAAATTTAGCTTCACATTCGTCGATTTAGCCCACGTGAACTCAGATTTGATGGTTAGATTGAAGAAATTTAGCTTCACATTCGTCGATTTAGCCCACGTGAACTCAGATTTGATGGTTAGATTGAAGAAATTTAGCTTCACATTCGTCGATTTAGCCCACGTGAACTCAGATTTGATGGTTAGATTGAAGAAATTTAGCTTCACATTCGTCGATTTAGCCCACGTGAACTCAGATTTGATGGTTAGATTGAAGAAATTTAGCTTCACATTCGTCGATTTAGCCCACGTGAACTCAGATTTGATGGTTAGATTGAAGAAATTTAGCTTCACATTCGTCGATTTAGCCCACGTGAACTCAGATTTGATGGTTAGATTGAAGAAATTTAGCTTCACATTCGTCGATTTAGCCCACGTGAACTCAGATTTGATGGTTAGATTGAAGAAATTTAGCTTCACATTCGTCGATTTAGCCCACGTGAACTCAGATTTGATGGTTAGATTGAAGAAATTTAGCTTCACATTCGTCGATTTAGCCCACGTGAACTCAGATTTGATGGTTAGATTGAAGAAATTTAGCTTCACATTCGTCGATTTAGCCCACGTGAACTCAGATTTGATGGTTAGATTGAAGAAATTTAGCTTCACATTCGTCGATTTAGCCCACGTGAACTCAGATTTGATGGTTAGATTGAAGAAATTTAGCTTCACATTCGTCGATTTAGCCCACGTGAACTCAGATTTGATGGTTAGATTGAAGAAATTTAGCTTCACATTCGTCGATTTAGCCCACGTGAACTCAGATTTGATGGTTAGATTGAAGAAATTTAGCTTCACATTCGTCGATTTAGCCCACGTGAACTCAGATTTGATGGTTAGATTGAAGAAATTTAGCTTCACATTCGTCGATTTAGCCCACGTGAACTCAGATTTGATGGTTAGATTGAAGAAATTTAGCTTCACATTCGTCGATTTAGCCCACGTGAACTCAGATTTGATGGTTAGATTGAAGAAATTTAGCTTCACATTCGTCGATTTAGCCCACGTGAACTCAGATTTGATGGTTAGATTGAAGAAATTTAGCTTCACATTCGTCGATTTAGCCCACGTGAACTCAGATTTGATGGTTAGATTGAAGAAATTTAGCTTCACATTCGTCGATTTAGCCCACGTGAACTCAGATTTGATGGTTAGATTGAAGAAATTTAGCTTCACATTCGTCGATTTAGCCCACGTGAACTCAGATTTGATGGTTAGATTGAAGAAATTTAGCTTCACATTCGTCGATTTAGCCCACGTGAACTCAGATTTGATGGTTAGATTGAAGAAATTTAGCTTCACATTCGTCGATTTAGCCCACGTGAACTCAGATTTGATGGTTAGATTGAAGAAATTTAGCTTCACATTCGTCGATTTAGCCCACGTGAACTCAGATTTGATGGTTAGATTGAAGAAATTTAGCTTCACATTCGTCGATTTAGCCCACGTGAACTCAGATTTGATGGTTAGATTGAAGAAATTTAGCTTCACATTCGTCGATTTAGCCCACGTGAACTCAGATTTGATGGTTAGATTGAAGAAATTTAGCTTCACATTCGTCGATTTAGCCCACGTGAACTCAGATTTGATGGTTAGATTGAAGAAATTTAGCTTCACATTCGTCGATTTAGCCCACGTGAACTCAGATTTGATGGTTAGATTGAAGAAATTTAGCTTCACATTCGTCGATTTAGCCCACGTGAACTCAGATTTGATGGTTAGATTGAAGAAATTTAGCTTCACATTCGTCGATTTAGCCCACGTGAACTCAGATTTGATGGTTAGATTGAAGAAATTTAGCTTCACATTCGTCGATTTAGCCCACGTGAACTCAGATTTGATGGTTAGATTGAAGAAATTTAGCTTCACATTCGTCGATTTAGCCCACGTGAACTCAGATTTGATGGTTAGATTGAAGAAATTTAGCTTCACATTCGTCGATTTAGCCCACGTGAACTCAGATTTGATGGTTAGATTGAAGAAATTTAGCTTCACATTCGTCGATTTAGCCCACGTGAACTCAGATTTGATGGTTAGATTGAAGAAATTTAGCTTCACATTCGTCGATTTAGCCCACGTGAACTCAGATTTGATGGTTAGATTGAAGAAATTTAGCTTCACATTCGTCGATTTAGCCCACGTGAACTCAGATTTGATGGTTAGATTGAAGAAATTTAGCTTCACATTCGTCGATTTAGCCCACGTGAACTCAGATTTGATGGTTAGATTGAAGAAATTTAGCTTCACATTCGTCGATTTAGCCCACGTGAACTCAGATTTGATGGTTAGATTGAAGAAATTTAGCTTCACATTCGTCGATTTAGCCCACGTGAACTCAGATTTGATGGTTAGATTGAAGAAATTTAGCTTCACATTCGTCGATTTAGCCCACGTGAACTCAGATTTGATGGTTAGATTGAAGAAATTTAGCTTCACATTCGTCGATTTAGCCCACGTGAACTCAGATTTGATGGTTAGATTGAAGAAATTTAGCTTCACATTCGTCGATTTAGCCCACGTGAACTCAGATTTGATGGTTAGATTGAAGAAATTTAGCTTCACATTCGTCGATTTAGCCCACGTGAACTCAGATTTGATGGTTAGATTGAAGAAATTTAGCTTCACATTCGTCGATTTAGCCCACGTGAACTCAGATTTGATGGTTAGATTGAAGAAATTTAGCTTCACATTCGTCGATTTAGCCCACGTGAACTCAGATTTGATGGTTAGATTGAAGAAATTTAGCTTCACATTCGTCGATTTAGCCCACGTGAACTCAGATTTGATGGTTAGATTGAAGAAATTTAGCTTCACATTCGTCGATTTAGCCCACGTGAACTCAGATTTGATGGTTAGATTGAAGAAATTTAGCTTCACATTCGTCGATTTAGCCCACGTGAACTCAGATTTGATGGTTAGATTGAAGAAATTTAGCTTCACATTCGTCGATTTAGCCCACGTGAACTCAGATTTGATGGTTAGATTGAAGAAATTTAGCTTCACATTCGTCGATTTAGCCCACGTGAACTCAGATTTGATGGTTAGATTGAAGAAATTTAGCTTCACATTCGTCGATTTAGCCCACGTGAACTCAGATTTGATGGTTAGATTGAAGAAATTTAGCTTCACATTCGTCGATTTAGCCCACGTGAACTCAGATTTGATGGTTAGATTGAAGAAATTTAGCTTCACATTCGTCGATTTAGCCCACGTGAACTCAGATTTGATGGTTAGATTGAAGAAATTTAGCTTCACATTCGTCGATTTAGCCCACGTGAACTCAGATTTGATGGTTAGATTGAAGAAATTTAGCTTCACATTCGTCGATTTAGCCCACGTGAACTCAGATTTGATGGTTAGATTGAAGAAATTTAGCTTCACATTCGTCGATTTAGCCCACGTGAACTCAGATTTGATGGTTAGATTGAAGAAATTTAGCTTCACATTCGTCGATTTAGCCCACGTGAACTCAGATTTGATGGTT
The DNA here is from genome assembly GCA_001923025.3 of Taenia multiceps. Lineage (NCBI taxonomy): Eukaryota > Metazoa > Platyhelminthes > Cestoda > Cyclophyllidea > Taeniidae > Taenia > Taenia multiceps. The sequence goes on from MRSW03000549.1 coordinate 6,705, forward strand.
AGATTGAAGAAATTTAGCTTCACATTCGTCGATTTAGCCCACGTGAACTCAGATTTGATGGTTAGATTGAAGAAATTTAGCTTCACATTCGTCGATTTAGCCCACGTGAACTCAGATTTGATGGTTAGATTGAAGAAATTTAGCTTCACATTCGTCGATTTAGCCCACGTGAACTCAGATTTGATGGTTAGATTGAAGAAATTTAGCTTCACATTCGTCGATTTAGCCCACGTGAACTCAGATTTGATGGTTAGATTGAAGAAATTTAGCTTCACATTCGTCGATTTAGCCCACGTGAACTCAGATTTGATGGTTAGATTGAAGAAATTTAGCTTCACATTCGTCGATTTAGCCCACGTGAACTCAGATTTGATGGTTAGATTGAAGAAATTTAGCTTCACATTCGTCGATTTAGCCCACGTGAACTCAGATTTGATGGTTAGATTGAAGAAATTTAGCTTCACATTCGTCGATTTAGCCCACGTGAACTCAGATTTGATGGTTAGATTGAAGAAATTTAGCTTCACATTCGTCGATTTAGCCCACGTGAACTCAGATTTGATGGTTAGATTGAAGAAATTTAGCTTCACATTCGTCGATTTAGCCCACGTGAACTCAGATTTGATGGTTAGATTGAAGAAATTTAGCTTCACATTCGTCGATTTAGCCCACGTGAACTCAGATTTGATGGTTAGATTGAAGAAATTTAGCTTCACATTCGTCGATTTAGCCCACGTGAACTCAGATTTGATGGTTAGATTGAAGAAATTTAGCTTCACATTCGTCGATTTAGCCCACGTGAACTCAGATTTGATGGTTAGATTGAAGAAATTTAGCTTCACATTCGTCGATTTAGCCCACGTGAACTCAGATTTGATGGTTAGATTGAAGAAATTTAGCTTCACATTCGTCGATTTAGCCCACGTGAACTCAGATTTGATGGTTAGATTGAAGAAATTTAGCTTCACATTCGTCGATTTAGCCCACGTGAACTCAGATTTGATGGTTAGATTGAAGAAATTTAGCTTCACATTCGTCGATTTAGCCCACGTGAACTCAGATTTGATGGTTAGATTGAAGAAATTTAGCTTCACATTCGTCGATTTAGCCCACGTGAACTCAGATTTGATGGTTAGATTGAAGAAATTTAGCTTCACATTCGTCGATTTAGCCCACGTGAACTCAGATTTGATGGTTAGATTGAAGAAATTTAGCTTCACATTCGTCGATTTAGCCCACGTGAACTCAGATTTGATGGTTAGATTGAAGAAATTTAGCTTCACATTCGTCGATTTAGCCCACGTGAACTCAGATTTGATGGTTAGATTGAAGAAATTTAGCTTCACATTCGTCGATTTAGCCCACGTGAACTCAGATTTGATGGTTAGATTGAAGAAATTTAGCTTCACATTCGTCGATTTAGCCCACGTGAACTCAGATTTGATGGTTAGATTGAAGAAATTTAGCTTCACATTCGTCGATTTAGCCCACGTGAACTCAGATTTGATGGTTAGATTGAAGAAATTTAGCTTCACATTCGTCGATTTAGCCCACGTGAACTCAGATTTGATGGTTAGATTGAAGAAATTTAGCTTCACATTCGTCGATTTAGCCCACGTGAACTCAGATTTGATGGTTAGATTGAAGAAATTTAGCTTCACATTCGTCGATTTAGCCCACGTGAACTCAGATTTGATGGTTAGATTGAAGAAATTTAGCTTCACATTCGTCGATTTAGCCCACGTGAACTCAGATTTGATGGTTAGATTGAAGAAATTTAGCTTCACATTCGTCGATTTAGCCCACGTGAACTCAGATTTGATGGTTAGATTGAAGAAATTTAGCTTCACATTCGTCGATTTAGCCCACGTGAACTCAGATTTGATGGTTAGATTGAAGAAATTTAGCTTCACATTCGTCGATTTAGCCCACGTGAACTCAGATTTGATGGTTAGATTGAAGAAATTTAGCTTCACATTCGTCGATTTAGCCCACGTGAACTCAGATTTGATGGTTAGATTGAAGAAATTTAGCTTCACATTCGTCGATTTAGCCCACGTGAACTCAGATTTGATGGTTAGATTGAAGAAATTTAGCTTCACATTCGTCGATTTAGCCCACGTGAACTCAGATTTGATGGTTAGATTGAAGAAATTTAGCTTCACATTCGTCGATTTAGCCCACGTGAACTCAGATTTGATGGTTAGATTGAAGAAATTTAGCTTCACATTCGTCGATTTAGCCCACGTGAACTCAGATTTGATGGTTAGATTGAAGAAATTTAGCTTCACATTCGTCGATTTAGCCCACGTGAACTCAGATTTGATGGTTAGATTGAAGAAATTTAGCTTCACATTCGTCGATTTAGCCCACGTGAACTCAGATTTGATGGTTAGATTGAAGAAATTTAGCTTCACATTCGTCGATTTAGCCCACGTGAACTCAGATTTGATGGTTAGATTGAAGAAATTTAGCTTCACATTCGTCGATTTAGCCCACGTGAACTCAGATTTGATGGTTAGATTGAAGAAATTTAGCTTCACATTCGTCGATTTAGCCCACGTGAACTCAGATTTGATGGTTAGATTGAAGAAATTTAGCTTCACATTCGTCGATTTAGCCCACGTGAACTCAGATTTGATGGTTAGATTGAAGAAATTTAGCTTCACATTCGTCGATTTAGCCCACGTGAACTCAGATTTGATGGTTAGATTGAAGAAATTTAGCTTCACATTCGTCGATTTAGCCCACGTGAACTCAGATTTGATGGTTAGATTGAAGAAATTTAGCTTCACATTCGTCGATTTAGCCCACGTGAACTCAGATTTGATGGTTAGATTGAAGAAATTTAGCTTCACATTCGTCGATTTAGCCCACGTGAACTCAGATTTGATGGTTAGATTGAAGAAATTTAGCTTCACATTCGTCGATTTAGCCCACGTGAACTCAGATTTGATGGTTAGATTGAAGAAATTTAGCTTCACATTCGTCGATTTAGCCCACGTGAACTCAGATTTGATGGTTAGATTGAAGAAATTTAGCTTCACATTCGTCGATTTAGCCCACGTGAACTCAGATTTGATGGTTAGATTGAAGAAATTTAGCTTCACATTCGTCGATTTAGCCCACGTGAACTCAGATTTGATGGTTAGATTGAAGAAATTTAGCTTCACATTCGTCGATTTAGCCCACGTGAACTCAGATTTGATGGTTAGATTGAAGAAATTTAGCTTCACATTCGTCGATTTAGCCCACGTGAACTCAGATTTGATGGTTAGATTGAAGAAATTTAGCTTCACATTCGTCGATTTAGCCCACGTGAACTCAGATTTGATGGTTAGATTGAAGAAATTTAGCTTCACATTCGTCGATTTAGCCCACGTGAACTCAGATTTGATGGTTAGATTGAAGAAATTTAGCTTCACATTCGTCGATTTAGCCCACGTGAACTCAGATTTGATGGTTAGATTGAAGAAATTTAGCTTCACATTCGTCGATTTAGCCCACGTGAACTCAGATTTGATGGTTAGATTGAAGAAATTTAGCTTCACATTCGTCGATTTAGCCCACGTGAACTCAGATTTGATGGTTAGATTGAAGAAATTTAGCTTCACATTCGTCGATTTAGCCCACGTGAACTCAGATTTGATGGTTAGATTGAAGAAATTTAGCTTCACATTCGTCGATTTAGCCCACGTGAACTCAGATTTGATGGTTAGATTGAAGAAATTTAGCTTCACATTCGTCGATTTAGCCCACGTGAACTCAGATTTGATGGTTAGATTGAAGAAATTTAGCTTCACATTCGTCGATTTAGCCCACGTGAACTCAGATTTGATGGTTAGATTGAAGAAATTTAGCTTCACATTCGTCGATTTAGCCCACGTGAACTCAGATTTGATGGTTAGATTGAAGAAATTTAGCTTCACATTCGTCGATTTAGCCCACGTGAACTCAGATTTGATGGTTAGATTGAAGAAATTTAGCTTCACATTCGTCGATTTAGCCCACGTGAACTCAGATTTGATGGTTAGATTGAAGAAATTTAGCTTCACATTCGTCGATTTAGCCCACGTGAACTCAGATTTGATGGTTAGATTGAAGAAATTTAGCTTCACATTCATCGATTTAGCCCACGTGAACTCAGATTTGATGGTTAGATTGAAGAAATTTAGCTTCACATTCGTCGATTTAGCCCACGTGAACTCAGATTTGATGGTTAGATTGAAGAAATTTAGCTTCACATTCGTCGATTTAGCCCACGTGAACTCAGATTTGATGGTTAGATTGAAGAAATTTAGCTTCACATTCGTCGATTTAGCCCACGTGAACTCAGATTTGATGGTTAGATTGAAGAAATTTAGCTTCACATTCGTCGATTTAGCCCACGTGAACTCAGATTTGATGGTTAGATTGAAGAAATTTAGCTTCACATTCGTCGATTTAGCCCACGTGAACTCAGATTTGATGGTTAGATTGAAGAAATTTAGCTTCACATTCGTCGATTTAGCCCACGTGAACTCAGATTTGATGGTTAGATTGAAGAAATTTAGCTTCACATTCGTCGATTTAGCCCACGTGAACTCAGATTTGATGGTTAGATTGAAGAAATTTAGCTTCACATTCGTCGATTTAGCCCACGTGAACTCAGATTTGATGGTTAGATTGAAGAAATTTAGCTTCACATTCGTCGATTTAGCCCACGTGAACTCAGATTTGATGGTTAGATTGAAGAAATTTAGCTTCACATTCGTCGATTTAGCCCACGTGAACTCAGATTTGATGGTTAGATTGAAGAAATTTAGCTTCACATTCGTCGATTTAGCCCACGTGAACTCAGATTTGATGGTTAGATTGAAGAAATTTAGCTTCACATTCGTCGATTTAGCCCACGTGAACTCAGATTTGATGGTTAGATTGAAGAAATTTAGCTTCACATTCGTCGATTTAGCCCACGTGAACTCAGATTTGATGGTTAGATTGAAGAAATTTAGCTTCACATTCGTCGATTTAGCCCACGTGAACTCAGATTTGATGGTTAGATTGAAGAAATTTAGCTTCACATTCGTCGATTTAGCCCACGTGAACTCAGATTTGATGGTTAGATTGAAGAAATTTAGCTTCACATTCGTCGATTTAGCCCACGTGAACTCAGATTTGATGGTTAGATTGAAGAAATTTAGCTTCACATTCGTCGATTTAGCCCACGTGAACTCAGATTTGATGGTTAGATTGAAGAAATTTAGCTTCACATTCGTCGATTTAGCCCACGTGAACTCAGATTTGATGGTTAGATTGAAGAAATTTAGCTTCACATTCGTCGATTTAGCCCACGTGAACTCAGATTTGATGGTTAGATTGAAGAAATTTAGCTTCACATTCGTCGATTTAGCCCACGTGAACTCAGATTTGATGGTTAGATTGAAGAAATTTAGCTTCACATTCGTCGATTTAGCCCACGTGAACTCAGATTTGATGGTTAGATTGAAGAAATTTAGCTTCACATTCGATTTAGCCCACGTGAACTCAGATTTGATGGTTAGATTGAAGAAATTTAGCTTCACATTCGTCGATTTAGCCCACGTGAACTCAGATTTGATGGTTAGATTGAAGAAATTTAGCTTCACATTCGTCGATTTAGCCCACGTGAACTCAGATTTGATGGTTAGATTGAAGAAATTTAGCTTCACATTCGTCGATTTAGCCCACGTGAACTCAGATTTGATGGTTAGATTGAAGAAATTTAGCTTCACATTCGTCGATTTAGCCCACGTGAACTCAGATTTGATGGTTAGATTGAAGAAATTTAGCTTCACATTCGTCGATTTAGCCCACGTGAACTCAGATTTGATGGTTAGATTGAAGAAATTTAGCTTCACATTCGTCGATTTAGCCCACGTGAACTCAGATTTGATGGTTAGATTGAAGAAATTTAGCTTCACATTCGTCGATTTAGCCCACGTGAACTCAGATTTGATGGTTAGATTGAAGAAATTTAGCTTCACATTCATCGATTTAGCCCACGTGAACTCAGATTTGATGGTTAGATTGAAGAAATTTAGCTTCACATTCGTCGATTTAGCCCACGTGAACTCAGATTTGATGGTTAGATTGAAGAAATTTAGCTTCACATTCGTCGATTTAGCCCACGTGAACTCAGATTTGATGGTTAGATTGAAGAAATTTAGCTTCACATTCGTCGATTTAGCCCACGTGAACTCAGATTTGATGGTTAGATTGAAGAAATTTAGCTTCACATTCGTCGATTTAGCCCACGTGAACTCAGATTTGATGGTTAGATTGAAGAAATTTAGCTTCACATTCGTCGATTTAGCCCACGTGAACTCAGATTTGATGGTTAGATTGAAGAAATTTAGCTTCACATTCGTCGATTTAGCCCACGTGAACTCAGATTTGATGGTTAGATTGAAGAAATTTAGCTTCACATTCGTCGATTTAGCCCACGTGAACTCAGATTTGATGGTTAGATTGAAGAAATTTAGCTTCACATTCGTCGATTTAGCCCACGTGAACTCAGATTTGATGGTTAGATTGAAGAAATTTAGCTTCACATTCGTCGATTTAGCCCACGTGAACTCAGATTTGATGGTTAGATTGAAGAAATTTAGCTTCACATTCGTCGATTTAGCCCACGTGAACTCAGATTTGATGGTTAGATTGAAGAAATTTAGCTTCACATTCGTCGATTTAGCCCACGTGAACTCAGATTTGATGGTTAGATTGAAGAAATTTAGCTTCACATTCGTCGATTTAGCCCACGTGAACTCAGATTTGATGGTTAGATTGAAGAAATTTAGCTTCACATTCGTCGATTTAGCCCACGTGAACTCAGATTTGATGGTTAGATTGAAGAAATTTAGCTTCACATTCATCGATTTAGCCCACGTGAACTCAGATTTGATGGTTAGATTGAAGAAATTTAGCTTCACATTCGTCGATTTAGCCCACGTGAACTCAGATTTGATGGTTAGATTGAAGAAATTTAGCTTCACATTCGTCGATTTAGCCCACGTGAACTCAGATTTGATGGTTAGATTGAAGAAATTTAGCTTCACATTCGTCGATTTAGCCCACGTGAACTCAGATTTGATGGTTAGATTGAAGAAATTTAGCTTCACATTCGTCGATTTAGCCCACGTGAACTCAGATTTGATGGTTAGATTGAAGAAATTTAGCTTCACATTCGTCGATTTAGCCCACGTGAACTCAGATTTGATGGTTAGATTGAAGAAATTTAGCTTCACATTCGTCGATTTAGCCCACGTGAACTCAGATTTGATGGTTAGATTGAAGAAATTTAGCTTCACATTCGTCGATTTAGCCCACGTGAACTCAGATTTGATGGTTAGATTGAAGAAATTTAGCTTCACATTCGTCGATTTAGCCCACGTGAACTCAGATTTGATGGTTAGATTGAAGAAATTTAGCTTCACATTCGTCGATTTAGCCCACGTGAACTCAGATTTGATGGTTAGATTGAAGAAATTTAGCTTCACATTCGTCGATTTAGCCCACGTGAACTCAGATTTGATGGTTAGATTGAAGAAATTTAGCTTCACATTCGTCGATTTAGCCCACGTGAACTCAGATTTGATGGTTAGATTGAAGAAATTTAGCTTCACATTCGTCGATTTAGCCCACGTGAACTCAGATTTGATGGTTAGATTGAAGAAATTTAGCTTCACATTCGTCGATTTAGCCCACGTGAACTCAGATTTGATGGTTAGATTGAAGAAATTTAGCTTCACATTCGTCGATTTAGCCCACGTGAACTCAGATTTGATGGTTAGATTGAAGAAATTTAGCTTCACATTCGTCGATTTAGCCCACGTGAACTCAGATTTGATGGTTAGATTGAAGAAATTTAGCTTCACATTCGTCGATTTAGCCCACGTGAACTCAGATTTGATGGTTAGATTGAAGAAATTTAGCTTCACATTCGTCGATTTAGCCCACGTGAACTCAGATTTGATGGTTAGATTGAAGAAATTTAGCTTCACATTCGTCGATTTAGCCCACGTGAACTCAGATTTGATGGTTAGATTGAAGAAATTTAGCTTCACATTCGTCGATTTAGCCCACGTGAACTCAGATTTGATGGTTAGATTGAAGAAATTTAGCTTCACATTCGTCGATTTAGCCCACGTGAACTCAGATTTGATGGTTAGATTGAAGAAATTTAGCTTCACATTCGTCGATTTAGCCCACGTGAACTCAGATTTGATGGTTAGATTGAAGAAATTTAGCTTCACATTCGTCGATTTAGCCCACGTGAACTCAGATTTGATGGTTAGATTGAAGAAATTTAGCTTCACATTCGTCGATTTAGCCCACGTGAACTCAGATTTGATGGTTAGATTGAAGAAATTTAGCTTCACATTCGTCGATTTAGCCCACGTGAACTCAGATTTGATGGTTAGATTGAAGAAATTTAGCTTCACATTCGTCGATTTAGCCCACGTGAACTCAGATTTGATGGTTAGATTGAAGAAATTTAGCTTCACATTCGTCGATTTAGCCCACGTGAACTCAGATTTGATGGTTAGATTGAAGAAATTTAGCTTCACATTCGTCGATTTAGCCCACGTGAACTCAGATTTGATGGTTAGATTGAAGAAATTTAGCTTCACATTCGTCGATTTAGCCCACGTGAACTCAGATTTGATGGTTAGATTGAAGAAATTTAGCTTCACATTCGTCGATTTAGCCCACGTGAACTCAGATTTGATGGTTAGATTGAAGAAATTTAGCTTCACATTCGTCGATTTAGCCCACGTGAACTCAGATTTGATGGTTAGATTGAAGAAATTTAGCTTCACATTCATCGATTTAGCCCACGTGAACTCAGATTTGATGGTTAGATTGAAGAAATTTAGCTTCACATTCGTCGATTTAGCCCACGTGAACTCAGATTTGATGGTTAGATTGAAGAAATTTAGCTTCACATTCATCGATTTAGCCCACGTGAACTCAGATTTGATGGTTAGATTGAAGAAATTTAGCTTCACATTCGTCGATTTAGCCCACGTGAACTCAGATTTGATGGTTAGATTGAAGAAATTTAGCTTCACATTCGTCGATTTAGCCCACGTGAACTCAGATTTGATGGTTAGATTGAAGAAATTTAGCTTCACATTCGTCGATTTAGCCCACGTGAACTCAGATTTGATGGTTAGATTGAAGAAATTTAGCTTCACATTCGTCGATTTAGCCCACGTGAACTCAGATTTGATGGTTAGATTGAAGAAATTTAGCTTCACATTCGTCGATTTAGCCCACGTGAACTCAGATTTGATGGTTAGATTGAAGAAATTTAGCTTCACATTCGTCGATTTAGCCCACGTGAACTCAGATTTGATGGTTAGATTGAAGAAATTTAGCTTCACATTCGTCGATTTAGCCCACGTGAACTCAGATTTGATGGTTAGATTGAAGAAATTTAGCTTCACATTCATCGATTTAGCCCACGTGAACTCAGATTTGATGGTTAGATTGAAGAAATTTAGCTTCACATTCGTCGATTTAGCCCACGTGAACTCAGATTTGATGGTTAGATTGAAGAAATTTAGCTTCACATTCATCGATTTAGCCCACGTGAACTCAGATTTGATGGTTAGATTGAAGAAATTTAGCTTCACATTCATCGATTTAGCCCACGTGAACTCAGATTTGATGGTTAGATTGAAGAAATTTAGCTTCACATTCGTCGATTTAGCCCACGTGAACTCAGATTTGATGGTTAGATTGAAGAAATTTAGCTTCACATTCGTCGATTTAGCCCACGTGAACTCAGATTTGATGGTTAGATTGAAGAAATTTAGCTTCACATTCGTCGATTTAGCCCACGTGAACTCAGATTTGATGGTTAGATTGAAGAAATTTAGCTTCACATTCGTCGATTTAGCCCACGTGAACTCAGATTTGATGGTTAGATTGAAGAAATTTAGCTTCACATTCGTCGATTTAGCCCACGTGAACTCAGATTTGATGGTTAGATTGAAGAAATTTAGCTTCACATTCGTCGATTTAGCCCACGTGAACTCAGATTTGATGGTTAGATTGAAGAAATTTAGCTTCACATTCGTCGATTTAGCCCACGTGAACTCAGATTTGATGGTTAGATTGAAGAAATTTAGCTTCACATTCGTCGATTTAGCCCACGTGAACTCAGATTTGATGGTTAGATTGAAGAAATTTAGCTTCACATTCGTCGATTTAGCCCACGTGAACTCAGATTTGATGGTTAGATTGAAGAAATTTAGCTTCACATTCGTCGATTTAGCCCACGTGAACTCAGATTTGATGGTTAGATTGAAGAAATTTAGCTTCACATTCGTCGATTTAGCCCACGTGAACTCAGATTTGATGGTTAGATTGAAGAAATTTAGCTTCACATTCGTCGATTTAGCCCACGTGAACTCAGATTTGATGGTTAGATTGAAGAAATTTAGCTTCACATTCGTCGATTTAGCCCACGTGAACTCAGATTTGATGGTTAGATTGAAGAAATTTAGCTTCACATTCGTCGATTTAGCCCACGTGAACTCAGATTTGATGGTTAGATTGAAGAAATTTAGCTTCACATTCGTCGATTTAGCCCACGTGAACTCAGATTTGATGGTTAGATTGAAGAAATTTTCAGCATTCATCATTCGATTTAGCCCACGTGAACTCAGATTTGATGGTTAGATTGAAGAAATTTAGCTTCACATTCGTCGATTTAGCCCACGTGAACTCAGATTTGATGGTTAGATTGAAGAAATTTAGCTTCACATTCGTCGATTTAGCCCACGTGAACTCAGATTTGATGGTTAGATTGAAGAAATTTAGCTTCACATTCGTCGATTTAGCCCACGTGAACTCAGATTTGATGGTTAGATTGAAGAAATTTAGCTTCACATTCGTCGATTTAGCCCACGTGAACTCAGATTTGATGGTTAGATTGAAGAAATTTAGCTTCACATTCGTCGATTTAGCCCACGTGAACTCAGATTTGATGGTTAGATTGAAGAAATTTAGCTTCACATTCGTCGATTTAGCCCACGTGAACTCAGATTTGATGGTTAGATTGAAGAAATTTAGCTTCACATTCGTCGATTTAGCCCACGTGAACTCAGATTTGATGGTTAGATTGAAGAAATTTAGCTTCACATTCGTCGATTTAGCCCACGTGAACTCAGATTTGATGGTTAGATTGAAGAAATTTAGCTTCACATTCGTCGATTTAGCCCACGTGAACTCAGATTTGATGGTTAGATTGAAGAAATTTAGCTTCATATTCGTCGATTTAGCCCACGTGAACTCAGATTTGATGGTTAGATTGAAGAAATTTAGCTTCACATTCGTCGATTTAGCCCACGTGAACTCAGATTTGATGGTTAGATTGAAGAAATTTAGCTTCACATTCGTCGATTTAGCCCACGTGAACTCAGATTTGATGGTTAGATTGAAGAAATTTAGCTTCACATTCGTCGATTTAGCCCACGTGAACTCAGATTTGATGGTTAGATTGAAGAAATTTAGCTTCACATTCATCGATTTAGCCCACGTGAACTCAGATTTGATGGTTAGATTGAAGAAATTAGCTTCACATTCGTCGATTTAGCCCACGTGAACTCAGATTTGATGGTTAGATTGAAGAAATTTAGCTTCACATTCGTCGATTTAGCCCACGTGAACTCAGATTTGATGGTTAGATTGAAGAAATTTAGCTTCACATTCGTCGATTTAGCCCACGTGAACTCAGATTTGATGGTTAGATTGAAGAAATTTAGCTTCACATTCGTCGATTTAGCCCACGTGAACTCAGATTTGATGGTTAGATTGAAGAAATTTAGCTTCACATTCGTCGATTTAGCCCACGTGAACTCAGATTTGATGGTTAGATTGAAGAAATTTAGCTTCACATTCGTCGATTTAGCCCACGTGAACTCAGATTTGATGGTTAGATTGAAGAAATTTAGCTTCACATTCGTCGATTTAGCCCACGTGAACTCAGATTTGATGGTTAGATTGAAGAAATTTAGCTTCACATTCGTCGATTTAGCCCACGTGAACTCAGATTTGATGGTTAGATTGAAGAAATTTAGCTTCACATTCATCGATTTAGCCCACGTGAACTCAGATTTGATGGTTAGATTGAAGAAATTTAGCTTCACATTCGATTTAGCCCACGTGAACTCAGATTTGATGGTTAGATTGAAGAAATTTAGCTTCACATTCGTCGATTTAGCCCACGTGAACTCAGATTTGATGGTTAGATTGAAGAAATTTAGCTTCACATTCGTCGATTTAGCCCACGTGAACTCAGATTTGATGGTTAGATTGAAGAAATTTAGCTTCACATTCATCGATTTAGCCCACGTGAACTCAGATTTGATGGTTAGATTGAAGAAATTTAGCTTCACATTCGTCGATTTAGCCCACGTGAACTCAGATTTGATGGTTAGATTGAAGAAATTTAGCTTCACATTCGTCGATTTAGCCCACGTGAACTCAGATTTGATGGTTAGATTGAAGAAATTTAGCTTCACATTCGTCGATTTAGCCCACGTGAACTCAGATTTGATGGTTAGATTGAAGAAATTTAGCTTCATTCATCGATTTAGCCCACGTGAACTCAGATTTGATGGTTAGATTGAAGAAATTTAGCTTCATTCATCGATTTAGCCCACGTGAACTCAGATTTGATGGTTAGATTGAAGAAATTTAGCTTCACATTCATCGATTTAGCCCACGTGAACTCAGATTTGATGGTTAGATTGAAGAAATTTAGCTTCACATTCATCGATTTAGCCCACGTGAACTCAGATTTGATGGTTAGATTGAAGAAATTTAGCTTCACATTCGATTTAGCCCACGTGAACTCAGATTTGATGGTTAGATTGAAGAAATTTAGCTTCACATTCGTCGATTTAGCCCACGTGAACTCAGATTTGATGGTTAGATTGAAGAAATTTAGCTTCACATTCGTCGATTTAGCCCACGTGAACTCAGATTTGATGGTTAGATTGAAGAAATTTAGCTTCACATTCATCGATTTAGCCCACGTGAACTCAGATTTGATGGTTAGATTGAAGAAATTTAGCTTCTCATTCATCGATTTAGCCCACGTGAACTCAGATTTGATGGTTAGATTGAAGAAATTTAGCTTCACATTCGTCGATTTAGCCCACGTGAACTCAGATTTGATGGTTAGATTGAAGAAATTTAGCTTCACATTCGTCGATTTAGCCCACGTGAACTCAGATTTGATGGTTAGATTGAAGAAATTTAGCTTCACATTCGTCGATTTAGCCCACGTGAACTCAGATTTGATGGTTAGATTGAAGAAATTTAGCTTCACATTCGTCGATTTAGCCCACGTGAACTCAGATTTGATGGTTAGATTGAAGAAATTTAGCTTCACATTCGTCGATTTAGCCCACGTGAACTCAGATTTGATGGTTAGATTGAAGAAATTTAGCTTCACATTCGTCGATTTAGCCCACGTGAACTCAGATTTGATGGTTAGATTGAAGAAATTTAGCTTCACATTCGTCGATTTAGCCCACGTGAACTCAGATTTGATGGTTAGATTGAAGAAATTTAGCTTCACATTCGTCGATTTAGCCCACGTGAACTCAGATTTGATGGTTAGATTGAAGAAATTTAGCTTCACATTCGTCGATTTAGCCCACGTGAACTCAGATTTGATGGTTAGATTGAAGAAATTTAGCTTCACATTCGTCGATTTAGCCCACGTGAACTCAGATTTGATGGTTAGATTGAAGAAATTTAGCTTCACATTCATCGATTTAGCCCACGTGAACTCAGATTTGATGGTTAGATTGAAGAAATTTAGCTTCACATTCATCGATTTAGCCCACGTGAACTCAGATTTGATGGTTAGATTGAAGAAATTTAGCTTCACATTCGTCGATTTAGCCCACGTGAACTCAGATTTGATGGTTAGATTGAAGAAATTTAGCTTCACATTCGTCGATTTAGCCCACGTGAACTCAGATTTGATGGTTAGATTGAAGAAATTTAGCTTCACATTCGTCGATTTAGCCCACGTGAACTCAGATTTGATGGTTAGATTGAAGAAATTTAGCTTCACATTCATCGATTTAGCCCACGTGAACTCAGATTTGATGGTTAGATTGAAGAAATTTAGCTTCACATTCATCGATTTAGCCCACGTGAACTCAGATTTGATGGTTAGATTGAAGAAATTTAGCTTCACATTCATCGATTTAGCCCACGTGAACTCAGATTTGATGGTTAGATTGAAGAAATTTAGCTTCACATTCATCGATTTAGCCCACGTGAACTCAGATTTGATGGTTAGATTGAAGAAATTTAGCTTCACATTCGTCGATTTAGCCCACGTGAACTCAGATTTGATGGTTAGATTGAAGAAATTTAGCTTCACATTCGTCGATTTAGCCAACGTGAACTCAGATTTGATGGTTAGATTGAAGAAATTTAGCTTCATTCATCGATTTAGCCCACGTGAACTCAGATTTGATGGTTAGATGAAGAAATTTAGCTTCACATTCGTCGATTTAGCCCACGTGAACTCAGATTTGATGGTTAGATTGAAGAAATTTAGCTTCACATTCGTCGATTTAGCCCACGTGAACTCAGATTTGATGGTTAGATTGAAGAAATTTAGCTTCACATTCGTCGATTTAGCCCACGTGAACTCAGATTTGATGGTTAGATTGAAGAAATTTAGCTTCACATTCGTCGATTTAGCCCACGTGAACTCAGATTTGATGGTTAGATTGAAGAATTTAGCTTCACATTCGTCGATTTAGCCCACGTGAACTCAGATTTGATGGTTAGATTGAAGAAATTTAGCTTCACATTCGTCGATTTAGCCCACGTGAACTCAGATTTGATGGTTAGATTGAGAAATTTAGCTTCACTTCGTCGATTTAGCCCACGTGAACTCAGATTTGATGGTTAGATTGAAGAAATTTAGCTTCACATTCGTCGATTTAGCCCACGTGAACTCAGATTTGATGGTTAGATTGAAGAATTTAGCTTCACATTCATCGATTTAGCCCACGTGAACTCAGATTTGATGGTTAGATTGAAGAAATTTAGCTTCACATTCGTCGATTTAGCCCACGTGAACTCAGATTTGATGGTTAGATTGAAGAAATTTAGCTTCACATTCATCGATTTAGCCCACGTGAACTCAGATTTGATGGTTAGATTGAAGAATTTAGCTTCACATTCGTCGATTTAGCCCACGTGAACTCAGATTTGATGGTTAGATTGAAGAAATTTAGCTTCACATTCATCGATTTAGCCCACGTGAACTCAGATTTGATGGTTAGATTGAAGAAATTTAGCTTCACATTCGTCGATTTAGCCCACGTGAACTCAGATTTGATGGTTAGATTGAAGAAATTTAGCTTCACATTCGTCGATTTAGCCCACGTGAACTCAGATTTGATGGTTAATTGAAGAAATTTAGCTTCACATTCGATTTAGCCCACGTGAACTCAGATTTGATGGTTAGATTGAAGAAATTTAGCTTCACATTCATCGATTTAGCCCACGTGAACTCAGATTTGATGGTTAGATTGAAGAAATTTAGCTTCACATTCATCGATTTAGCCCACGTGAACTCAGATTTGATGGTTAGATTGAAGAAATTTAGCTTCACATTCGTCGATTTAGCCCACGTAACTCAGATTTGATGGTTAGATTGAAGAAATTTAGCTTCACATTCATCGATTTAGCCACGTGAACTCAGATTTGATGGTTAGATTGAAGAATTTAGCTTCACATTCGTCGATTTAGCCCACGTGACTCAATTTGATGGTTAGATTGAAGAAATTTAGCTTCACATTCGTCGATTTAGCCCACGTGAACTCAGATTTGATGTTAGATTGAAGAAATTTAGCTCACATTCGTCGATTTAGCCCACGTGAACTCAGATTTGATGTTAGATTGAAGAAATTTAAGCTTCACATTCATCGATTTAGCCCACGTGAACTCAGATTTGATGGTTAGATTGAAGAAATTTAGCTTCACATCGTCGATTTAGCCCGTCCGAACTCGATTTGATGTTAGATTGAAGAAATTTAGCTTCACATTCATCGATTTAGCCCACGTGAACTCAGATTTGATGGTTAGATTGAAGAAATTTATCTCCATTCGTCGATTTGCCCACGTGAACTCAGATTTGATGGTTAGATTGAAGAAATTTAGCTTCACATTCGTCGATTATCCCCTGAACTCAGATTTGATGGTTAGATTGAAGAAATTTAGCTTCACATTCGTCGATTTAGCCCACGTGAACTCAGATTTGATGGTTAGATTGAAGAATTGAGCTTCACATTCGTCGATTTAGCCCAGGAACTCAGATTTGATGGTTAATTTGAAGAAATTTAGCTTCACATTCTCGATTAGCCCACGTGAACTCAGATTTGATGGTTAGATTGAAGAATTTAGCTTCACATTCGTCGATTTAG
>MRSW03000550.1:0-21479 GCA_001923025.3 Taenia multiceps
TTAGCTTCACATTCTCGATTTAGCCACAGTGAACTCAAGATTTGATGGTTAGATTGAAGAAATTTAGCTTCACATTCGTCGATTTAGCCCACGTGAACTCAGATTTGATGGTTAGATTGAAGAAATTTAGCTTCACATTCGTCGATTTAGCCCACGTGAACTCAGATTTGATGGTTAGATTGAAGAAATTTAGCTTCACATTCGTCGATTTAGCCCACGTGAACTCAGATTTGATGGTTAGATTGAAGAAATTTAGCTTCACATTCATCGATTTAGCCCACGTGAACTCAGATTTGATGGTTAGATTGAAGAATTTAGCTTCACATTCGTCGATTTAGCCCACGTGAACTCAGATTTGATGGTTAGATTGAAGAAATTTAGCTTCACATTCGTCGATTTAGCCCACGTGAACTCAGATTTGATGGTTAGATTGAAGAAATTTAGCTTCACATTCGTCGATTTAGCCCACGTGAACTCAGATTTGATGGTTAGATTGAAGAAATTTAGCTTCACATTCGTCGATTTAGCCCACGTGAACTCAGATTTGATGGTTAGATTGAAGAAATTTAGCTTCACATTCATCGATTTAGCCCACGTGAACTCAGATTTGATGGTTAGATTGAAGAAATTTAGCTTCACATTCGTCGATTTAGCCCACGTGAACTCAGATTTGATGGTTAGATTGAAGAAATTTAGCTTCACATTCATCGATTTAGCCCACGTGAACTCAGATTTGATGGTTAGATTGAAGAAATTTAGCTTCACATTCGTCGATTTAGCCCACGTGAACTCAGATTTGATGGTTAGATTGAAGAAATTTAGCTTCACATTCGTCGATTTAGCCCACGTGAACTCAGATTTGATGGTTAGATTGAAGAAATTTAGCTTCACATTCGTCGATTTAGCCCACGTGAACTCAGATTTGATGGTTAGATTGAAGAAATTTAGCTTCACATTCGTCGATTTAGCCCACGTGAACTCAGATTTGATGGTTAGATTGAAGAAATTTAGCTTCACATTCGTCGATTTAGCCCACGTGAACTCAGATTTGATGGTTAGATTGAAGAAATTTAGCTTCACATTCGTCGATTTAGCCCACGTGAACTCAGATTTGATGGTTAGATTGAAGAAATTTAGCTTCACATTCGTCGATTTAGCCCACGTGAACTCAGATTTGATGGTTAGATTGAAGAAATTTAGCTTCACATTCGTCGATTTAGCCCACGTGAACTCAGATTTGATGGTTAGATTGAAGAAATTTAGCTTCACATTCGTCGATTTAGCCCACGTGAACTCAGATTTGATGGTTAGATTGAAGAAATTTAGCTTCACATTCGTCGATTTAGCCCACGTGAACTCAGATTTGATGGTTAGATTGAAGAAATTTAGCTTCACATTCGTCGATTTAGCCCACGTGAACTCAGATTTGATGGTTAGATTGAAGAAATTTAGCTTCACATTCGTCGATTTAGCCCACGTGAACTCAGATTTGATGGTTAGATTGAAGAAATTTAGCTTCACATTCGTCGATTTAGCCCACGTGAACTCAGATTTGATGGTTAGATTGAAGAAATTTAGCTTCACATTCGTCGATTTAGCCCACGTGAACTCAGATTTGATGGTTAGATTGAAGAAATTTAGCTTCACATTCGTCGATTTAGCCCACGTGAACTCAGATTTGATGGTTAGATTGAAGAAATTTAGCTTCACATTCGTCGATTTAGCCCACGTGAACTCAGATTTGATGGTTAGATTGAAGAAATTTAGCTTCACATTCGTCGATTTAGCCCACGTGAACTCAGATTTGATGGTTAGATTGAAGAAATTTAGCTTCACATTCGTCGATTTAGCCCACGTGAACTCAGATTTGATGGTTAGATTGAAGAAATTTAGCTTCACATTCGTCGATTTAGCCCACGTGAACTCAGATTTGATGGTTAGATTGAAGAAATTTAGCTTCACATTCGTCGATTTAGCCCACGTGAACTCAGATTTGATGGTTAGATTGAAGAAATTTAGCTTCACATTCGTCGATTTAGCCCACGTGAACTCAGATTTGATGGTTAGATTGAAGAAATTTAGCTTCACATTCGTCGATTTAGCCCACGTGAACTCAGATTTGATGGTTAGATTGAAGAAATTTAGCTTCACATTCGTCGATTTAGCCCACGTGAACTCAGATTTGATGGTTAGATTGAAGAAATTTAGCTTCACATTCGTCGATTTAGCCCACGTGAACTCAGATTTGATGGTTAGATTGAAGAAATTTAGCTTCACATTCGTCGATTTAGCCCACGTGAACTCAGATTTGATGGTTAGATTGAAGAAATTTAGCTTCACATTCGTCGATTTAGCCCACGTGAACTCAGATTTGATGGTTAGATTGAAGAAATTTAGCTTCACATTCGTCGATTTAGCCCACGTGAACTCAGATTTGATGGTTAGATTGAAGAAATTTAGCTTCACATTCGTCGATTTAGCCCACGTGAACTCAGATTTGATGGTTAGATTGAAGAAATTTAGCTTCACATTCGTCGATTTAGCCCACGTGAACTCAGATTTGATGGTTAGATTGAAGAAATTTAGCTTCACATTCGTCGATTTAGCCCACGTGAACTCAGATTTGATGGTTAGATTGAAGAAATTTAGCTTCACATTCGTCGATTTAGCCCACGTGAACTCAGATTTGATGGTTAGATTGAAGAAATTTAGCTTCACATTCGTCGATTTAGCCCACGTGAACTCAGATTTGATGGTTAGATTGAAGAAATTTAGCTTCACATTCGTCGATTTAGCCCACGTGAACTCAGATTTGATGGTTAGATTGAAGAAATTTAGCTTCACATTCGTCGATTTAGCCCACGTGAACTCAGATTTGATGGTTAGATTGAAGAAATTTAGCTTCACATTCGTCGATTTAGCCCACGTGAACTCAGATTTGATGGTTAGATTGAAGAAATTTAGCTTCACATTCGTCGATTTAGCCCACGTGAACTCAGATTTGATGGTTAGATTGAAGAAATTTAGCTTCACATTCGTCGATTTAGCCCACGTGAACTCAGATTTGATGGTTAGATTGAAGAAATTTAGCTTCACATTCGTCGATTTAGCCCACGTGAACTCAGATTTGATGGTTAGATTGAAGAAATTTAGCTTCACATTCGTCGATTTAGCCCACGTGAACTCAGATTTGATGGTTAGATTGAAGAAATTTAGCTTCACATTCGTCGATTTAGCCCACGTGAACTCAGATTTGATGGTTAGATTGAAGAAATTTAGCTTCACATTCGTCGATTTAGCCCACGTGAACTCAGATTTGATGGTTAGATTGAAGAAATTTAGCTTCACATTCGTCGATTTAGCCCACGTGAACTCAGATTTGATGGTTAGATTGAAGAAATTTAGCTTCACATTCGTCGATTTAGCCCACGTGAACTCAGATTTGATGGTTAGATTGAAGAAATTTAGCTTCACATTCGTCGATTTAGCCCACGTGAACTCAGATTTGATGGTTAGATTGAAGAAATTTAGCTTCACATTCGTCGATTTAGCCCACGTGAACTCAGATTTGATGGTTAGATTGAAGAAATTTAGCTTCACATTCGTCGATTTAGCCCACGTGAACTCAGATTTGATGGTTAGATTGAAGAAATTTAGCTTCACATTCGTCGATTTAGCCCACGTGAACTCAGATTTGATGGTTAGATTGAAGAAATTTAGCTTCACATTCGTCGATTTAGCCCACGTGAACTCAGATTTGATGGTTAGATTGAAGAAATTTAGCTTCACATTCGTCGATTTAGCCCACGTGAACTCAGATTTGATGGTTAGATTGAAGAAATTTAGCTTCACATTCGTCGATTTAGCCCACGTGAACTCAGATTTGATGGTTAGATTGAAGAAATTTAGCTTCACATTCGTCGATTTAGCCCACGTGAACTCAGATTTGATGGTTAGATTGAAGAAATTTAGCTTCACATTCGTCGATTTAGCCCACGTGAACTCAGATTTGATGGTTAGATTGAAGAAATTTAGCTTCACATTCGTCGATTTAGCCCACGTGAACTCAGATTTGATGGTTAGATTGAAGAAATTTAGCTTCACATTCGTCGATTTAGCCCACGTGAACTCAGATTTGATGGTTAGATTGAAGAAATTTAGCTTCACATTCGTCGATTTAGCCCACGTGAACTCAGATTTGATGGTTAGATTGAAGAAATTTAGCTTCACATTCGTCGATTTAGCCCACGTGAACTCAGATTTGATGGTTAGATTGAAGAAATTTAGCTTCACATTCGTCGATTTAGCCCACGTGAACTCAGATTTGATGGTTAGATTGAAGAAATTTAGCTTCACATTCGTCGATTTAGCCCACGTGAACTCAGATTTGATGGTTAGATTGAAGAAATTTAGCTTCACATTCGTCGATTTAGCCCACGTGAACTCAGATTTGATGGTTAGATTGAAGAAATTTAGCTTCACATTCGTCGATTTAGCCCACGTGAACTCAGATTTGATGGTTAGATTGAAGAAATTTAGCTTCACATTCGTCGATTTAGCCCACGTGAACTCAGATTTGATGGTTAGATTGAAGAAATTTAGCTTCACATTCGTCGATTTAGCCCACGTGAACTCAGATTTGATGGTTAGATTGAAGAAATTTAGCTTCACATTCGTCGATTTAGCCCACGTGAACTCAGATTTGATGGTTAGATTGAAGAAATTTAGCTTCACATTCGTCGATTTAGCCCACGTGAACTCAGATTTGATGGTTAGATTGAAGAAATTTAGCTTCACATTCGTCGATTTAGCCCACGTGAACTCAGATTTGATGGTTAGATTGAAGAAATTTAGCTTCACATTCGTCGATTTAGCCCACGTGAACTCAGATTTGATGGTTAGATTGAAGAAATTTAGCTTCACATTCGTCGATTTAGCCCACGTGAACTCAGATTTGATGGTTAGATTGAAGAAATTTAGCTTCACATTCGTCGATTTAGCCCACGTGAACTCAGATTTGATGGTTAGATTGAAGAAATTTAGCTTCACATTCGTCGATTTAGCCCACGTGAACTCAGATTTGATGGTTAGATTGAAGAAATTTAGCTTCACATTCGTCGATTTAGCCCACGTGAACTCAGATTTGATGGTTAGATTGAAGAAATTTAGCTTCACATTCGTCGATTTAGCCCACGTGAACTCAGATTTGATGGTTAGATTGAAGAAATTTAGCTTCACATTCATCGATTTAGCCCACGTGAACTCAGATTTGATGGTTAGATTGAAGAAATTTAGCTTCACATTCGTCGATTTAGCCCACGTGAACTCAGATTTGATGGTTAGATTGAAGAAATTTAGCTTCACATTCGTCGATTTAGCCCACGTGAACTCAGATTTGATGGTTAGATTGAAGAAATTTAGCTTCACATTCGTCGATTTAGCCCACGTGAACTCAGATTTGATGGTTAGATTGAAGAAATTTAGCTTCACATTCGTCGATTTAGCCCACGTGAACTCAGATTTGATGGTTAGATTGAAGAAATTTAGCTTCACATTCGTCGATTTAGCCCACGTGAACTCAGATTTGATGGTTAGATTGAAGAAATTTAGCTTCACATTCGTCGATTTAGCCCACGTGAACTCAGATTTGATGGTTAGATTGAAGAAATTTAGCTTCACATTCGTCGATTTAGCCCACGTGAACTCAGATTTGATGGTTAGATTGAAGAAATTTAGCTTCACATTCGTCGATTTAGCCCACGTGAACTCAGATTTGATGGTTAGATTGAAGAAATTTAGCTTCACATTCATCGATTTAGCCCACGTGAACTCAGATTTGATGGTTAGATTGAAGAAATTTAGCTTCACATTCGTCGATTTAGCCCACGTGAACTCAGATTTGATGGTTAGATTGAAGAAATTTAGCTTCACATTCATCGATTTAGCCCACGTGAACTCAGATTTGATGGTTAGATTGAAGAAATTTAGCTTCACATTCATCGATTTAGCCCACGTGAACTCAGATTTGATGGTTAGATTGAAGAAATTTAGCTTCACATTCGTCGATTTAGCCCACGTGAACTCAGATTTGATGGTTAGATTGAAGAAATTTAGCTTCACATTCGTCGATTTAGCCCACGTGAACTCAGATTTGATGGTTAGATTGAAGAAATTTAGCTTCACATTCATCGATTTAGCCCACGTGAACTCAGATTTGATGGTTAGATTGAAGAAATTTAGCTTCACATTCGTCGATTTAGCCCACGTGAACTCAGATTTGATGGTTAGATTGAAGAAATTTAGCTTCACATTCGTCGATTTAGCCCACGTGAACTCAGATTTGATGGTTAGATTGAAGAAATTTAGCTTCACATTCGTCGATTTAGCCCACGTGAACTCAGATTTGATGGTTAGATTGAAGAAATTTAGCTTCACATTCGTCGATTTAGCCCACGTGAACTCAGATTTGATGGTTAGATTGAAGAAATTTAGCTTCACATTCGTCGATTTAGCCCACGTGAACTCAGATTTGATGGTTAGATTGAAGAAATTTAGCTTCACATTCGTCGATTTAGCCCACGTGAACTCAGATTTGATGGTTAGATTGAAGAAATTTAGCTTCACATTCGTCGATTTAGCCCACGTGAACTCAGATTTGATGGTTAGATTGAAGAAATTTAGCTTCACATTCGATTTAGCCCACGTGAACTCAGATTTGATGGTTAGATTGAAGAAATTTAGCTTCACATTCGTCGATTTAGCCCACGTGAACTCAGATTTGATGGTTAGATTGAAGAAATTTAGCTTCACATTCGTCGATTTAGCCCACGTGAACTCAGATTTGATGGTTAGATTGAAGAAATTTAGCTTCACATTCGTCGATTTAGCCCACGTGAACTCAGATTTGATGGTTAGATTGAAGAAATTTAGCTTCACATTCGTCGATTTAGCCCACGTGAACTCAGATTTGATGGTTAGATTGAAGAAATTTAGCTTCACATTCATCGATTTAGCCCACGTGAACTCAGATTTGATGGTTAGATTGAAGAAATTTAGCTTCACATTCGTCGATTTAGCCCACGTGAACTCAGATTTGATGGTTAGATTGAAGAAATTTAGCTTCACATTCGTCGATTTAGCCCACGTGAACTCAGATTTGATGGTTAGATTGAAGAAATTTAGCTTCACATTCATCGATTTAGCCCACGTGAACTCAGATTTGATGGTTAGATTGAAGAAATTTAGCTTCACATTCGTCGATTTAGCCCACGTGAACTCAGATTTGATGGTTAGATTGAAGAAATTTAGCTTCACATTCGTCGATTTAGCCCACGTGAACTCAGATTTGATGGTTAGATTGAAGAAATTTAGCTTCACATTCGTCGATTTAGCCCACGTGAACTCAGATTTGATGGTTAGATTGAAGAAATTTAGCTTCACATTCATCGATTTAGCCCACGTGAACTCAGATTTGATGGTTAGATTGAAGAAATTTAGCTTCACATTCGTCGATTTAGCCCACGTGAACTCAGATTTGATGGTTAGATTGAAGAAATTTAGCTTCACATTCGTCGATTTAGCCCACGTGAACTCAGATTTGATGGTTAGATTGAAGAAATTTAGCTTCACATTCGTCGATTTAGCCCACGTGAACTCAGATTTGATGGTTAGATTGAAGAAATTTAGCTTCACATTCGTCGATTTAGCCCACGTGAACTCAGATTTGATGGTTAGATTGAAGAAATTTAGCTTCACATTCGTCGATTTAGCCCACGTGAACTCAGATTTGATGGTTAGATTGAAGAAATTTAGCTTCACATTCGTCGATTTAGCCCACGTGAACTCAGATTTGATGGTTAGATTGAAGAAATTTAGCTTCACATTCGTCGATTTAGCCCACGTGAACTCAGATTTGATGGTTAGATTGAAGAAATTTAGCTTCACATTCGTCGATTTAGCCCACGTGAACTCAGATTTGATGGTTAGATTGAAGAAATTTAGCTTCACATTCGTCGATTTAGCCCACGTGAACTCAGATTTGATGGTTAGATTGAAGAAATTTAGCTTCACATTCGTCGATTTAGCCCACGTGAACTCAGATTTGATGGTTAGATTGAAGAAATTTAGCTTCACATTCGTCGATTTAGCCCACGTGAACTCAGATTTGATGGTTAGATTGAAGAAATTTAGCTTCACATTCGTCGATTTAGCCCACGTGAACTCAGATTTGATGGTTAGATTGAAGAAATTTAGCTTCACATTCGTCGATTTAGCCCACGTGAACTCAGATTTGATGGTTAGATTGAAGAAATTTAGCTTCACATTCGTCGATTTAGCCCACGTGAACTCAGATTTGATGGTTAGATTGAAGAAATTTAGCTTCACATTCGTCGATTTAGCCCACGTGAACTCAGATTTGATGGTTAGATTGAAGAAATTTAGCTTCACATTCGTCGATTTAGCCCACGTGAACTCAGATTTGATGGTTAGATTGAAGAAATTTAGCTTCACATTCGTCGATTTAGCCCACGTGAACTCAGATTTGATGGTTAGATTGAAGAAATTTAGCTTCACATTCGTCGATTTAGCCCACGTGAACTCAGATTTGATGGTTAGATTGAAGAAATTTAGCTTCACATTCGTCGATTTAGCCCACGTGAACTCAGATTTGATGGTTAGATTGAAGAAATTTAGCTTCACATTCGTCGATTTAGCCCACGTGAACTCAGATTTGATGGTTAGATTGAAGAAATTTAGCTTCACATTCGTCGATTTAGCCCACGTGAACTCAGATTTGATGGTTAGATTGAAGAAATTTAGCTTCACATTCGTCGATTTAGCCCACGTGAACTCAGATTTGATGGTTAGATTGAAGAAATTTAGCTTCACATTCGTCGATTTAGCCCACGTGAACTCAGATTTGATGGTTAGATTGAAGAAATTTAGCTTCACATTCGTCGATTTAGCCCACGTGAACTCAGATTTGATGGTTAGATTGAAGAAATTTAGCTTCACATTCGTCGATTTAGCCCACGTGAACTCAGATTTGATGGTTAGATTGAAGAAATTTAGCTTCACATTCGTCGATTTAGCCCACGTGAACTCAGATTTGATGGTTAGATTGAAGAAATTTAGCTTCACATTCGTCGATTTAGCCCACGTGAACTCAGATTTGATGGTTAGATTGAAGAAATTTAGCTTCACATTCGTCGATTTAGCCCACGTGAACTCAGATTTGATGGTTAGATTGAAGAAATTTAGCTTCACATTCGTCGATTTAGCCCACGTGAACTCAGATTTGATGGTTAGATTGAAGAAATTTAGCTTCACATTCGTCGATTTAGCCCACGTGAACTCAGATTTGATGGTTAGATTGAAGAAATTTAGCTTCACATTCGTCGATTTAGCCCACGTGAACTCAGATTTGATGGTTAGATTGAAGAAATTTAGCTTCACATTCGTCGATTTAGCCCACGTGAACTCAGATTTGATGGTTAGATTGAAGAAATTTAGCTTCACATTCGTCGATTTAGCCCACGTGAACTCAGATTTGATGGTTAGATTGAAGAAATTTAGCTTCACATTCGTCGATTTAGCCCACGTGAACTCAGATTTGATGGTTAGATTGAAGAAATTTAGCTTCACATTCGTCGATTTAGCCCACGTGAACTCAGATTTGATGGTTAGATTGAAGAAATTTAGCTTCACATTCGTCGATTTAGCCCACGTGAACTCAGATTTGATGGTTAGATTGAAGAAATTTAGCTTCACATTCGTCGATTTAGCCCACGTGAACTCAGATTTGATGGTTAGATTGAAGAAATTTAGCTTCACATTCGTCGATTTAGCCCACGTGAACTCAGATTTGATGGTTAGATTGAAGAAATTTAGCTTCACATTCGTCGATTTAGCCCACGTGAACTCAGATTTGATGGTTAGATTGAAGAAATTTAGCTTCACATTCGTCGATTTAGCCCACGTGAACTCAGATTTGATGGTTAGATTGAAGAAATTTAGCTTCACATTCGTCGATTTAGCCCACGTGAACTCAGATTTGATGGTTAGATTGAAGAAATTTAGCTTCACATTCGTCGATTTAGCCCACGTGAACTCAGATTTGATGGTTAGATTGAAGAAATTTAGCTTCACATTCGTCGATTTAGCCCACGTGAAC
Source organism: Taenia multiceps (assembly GCA_001923025.3). NCBI lineage: Eukaryota > Metazoa > Platyhelminthes > Cestoda > Cyclophyllidea > Taeniidae > Taenia > Taenia multiceps. The sequence continues at coordinate 10,175 of MRSW03000550.1, forward strand.
TCAGATTTGATGGTTAGATTGAAGAAATTTAGCTTCACATTCGTCGATTTAGCCCACGTGAACTCAGATTTGATGGTTAGATTGAAGAAATTTAGCTTCACATTCGTCGATTTAGCCCACGTGAACTCAGATTTGATGGTTAGATTGAAGAAATTTAGCTTCACATTCGTCGATTTAGCCCACGTGAACTCAGATTTGATGGTTAGATTGAAGAAATTTAGCTTCACATTCGTCGATTTAGCCCACGTGAACTCAGATTTGATGGTTAGATTGAAGAAATTTAGCTTCACATTCGTCGATTTAGCCCACGTGAACTCAGATTTGATGGTTAGATTGAAGAAATTTAGCTTCACATTCGTCGATTTAGCCCACGTGAACTCAGATTTGATGGTTAGATTGAAGAAATTTAGCTTCACATTCGTCGATTTAGCCCACGTGAACTCAGATTTGATGGTTAGATTGAAGAAATTTAGCTTCACATTCGTCGATTTAGCCCACGTGAACTCAGATTTGATGGTTAGATTGAAGAAATTTAGCTTCACATTCGTCGATTTAGCCCACGTGAACTCAGATTTGATGGTTAGATTGAAGAAATTTAGCTTCACATTCATCGATTTAGCCCACGTGAACTCAGATTTGATGGTTAGATTGAAGAAATTTAGCTTCACATTCGTCGATTTAGCCCACGTGAACTCAGATTTGATGGTTAGATTGAAGAAATTTAGCTTCACATTCATCGATTTAGCCCACGTGAACTCAGATTTGATGGTTAGATTGAAGAAATTTAGCTTCACATTCGTCGATTTAGCCCACGTGAACTCAGATTTGATGGTTAGATTGAAGAAATTTAGCTTCACATTCGTCGATTTAGCCCACGTGAACTCAGATTTGATGGTTAGATTGAAGAAATTTAGCTTCACATTCGTCGATTTAGCCCACGTGAACTCAGATTTGATGGTTAGATTGAAGAAATTTAGCTTCACATTCGTCGATTTAGCCCACGTGAACTCAGATTTGATGGTTAGATTGAAGAAATTTAGCTTCACATTCGTCGATTTAGCCCACGTGAACTCAGATTTGATGGTTAGATTGAAGAAATTTAGCTTCACATTCGTCGATTTAGCCCACGTGAACTCAGATTTGATGGTTAGATTGAAGAAATTTAGCTTCACATTCGTCGATTTAGCCCACGTGAACTCAGATTTGATGGTTAGATTGAAGAAATTTAGCTTCACATTCGTCGATTTAGCCCACGTGAACTCAGATTTGATGGTTAGATTGAAGAAATTTAGCTTCACATTCGTCGATTTAGCCCACGTGAACTCAGATTTGATGGTTAGATTGAAGAAATTTAGCTTCACATTCGTCGATTTAGCCCACGTGAACTCAGATTTGATGGTTAGATTGAAGAAATTTAGCTTCACATTCGTCGATTTAGCCCACGTGAACTCAGATTTGATGGTTAGATTGAAGAAATTTAGCTTCACATTCGTCGATTTAGCCCACGTGAACTCAGATTTGATGGTTAGATTGAAGAAATTTAGCTTCACATTCGTCGATTTAGCCCACGTGAACTCAGATTTGATGGTTAGATTGAAGAAATTTAGCTTCACATTCGTCGATTTAGCCCACGTGAACTCAGATTTGATGGTTAGATTGAAGAAATTTAGCTTCACATTCGTCGATTTAGCCCACGTGAACTCAGATTTGATGGTTAGATTGAAGAAATTTAGCTTCACATTCGTCGATTTAGCCCACGTGAACTCAGATTTGATGGTTAGATTGAAGAAATTTAGCTTCACATTCGTCGATTTAGCCCACGTGAACTCAGATTTGATGGTTAGATTGAAGAAATTTAGCTTCACATTCGTCGATTTAGCCCACGTGAACTCAGATTTGATGGTTAGATTGAAGAAATTTAGCTTCACATTCGTCGATTTAGCCCACGTGAACTCAGATTTGATGGTTAGATTGAAGAAATTTAGCTTCACATTCGTCGATTTAGCCCACGTGAACTCAGATTTGATGGTTAGATTGAAGAAATTTAGCTTCACATTCGTCGATTTAGCCCACGTGAACTCAGATTTGATGGTTAGATTGAAGAAATTTAGCTTCACATTCGTCGATTTAGCCCACGTGAACTCAGATTTGATGGTTAGATTGAAGAAATTTAGCTTCACATTCGTCGATTTAGCCCACGTGAACTCAGATTTGATGGTTAGATTGAAGAAATTTAGCTTCACATTCGTCGATTTAGCCCACGTGAACTCAGATTTGATGGTTAGATTGAAGAAATTTAGCTTCACATTCGTCGATTTAGCCCACGTGAACTCAGATTTGATGGTTAGATTGAAGAAATTTAGCTTCACATTCGTCGATTTAGCCCACGTGAACTCAGATTTGATGGTTAGATTGAAGAAATTTAGCTTCACATTCGTCGATTTAGCCCACGTGAACTCAGATTTGATGGTTAGATTGAAGAAATTTAGCTTCACATTCGTCGATTTAGCCCACGTGAACTCAGATTTGATGGTTAGATTGAAGAAATTTAGCTTCACATTCGTCGATTTAGCCCACGTGAACTCAGATTTGATGGTTAGATTGAAGAAATTTAGCTTCACATTCATCGATTTAGCCCACGTGAACTCAGATTTGATGGTTAGATTGAAGAAATTTAGCTTCACATTCGTCGATTTAGCCCACGTGAACTCAGATTTGATGGTTAGATTGAAGAAATTTAGCTTCACATTCGTCGATTTAGCCCACGTGAACTCAGATTTGATGGTTAGATTGAAGAAATTTAGCTTCACATTCGTCGATTTAGCCCACGTGAACTCAGATTTGATGGTTAGATTGAAGAAATTTAGCTTCACATTCGTCGATTTAGCCCACGTGAACTCAGATTTGATGGTTAGATTGAAGAAATTTAGCTTCACATTCGTCGATTTAGCCCACGTGAACTCAGATTTGATGGTTAGATTGAAGAAATTTAGCTTCACATTCGTCGATTTAGCCCACGTGAACTCAGATTTGATGGTTAGATTGAAGAAATTTAGCTTCACATTCGTCGATTTAGCCCACGTGAACTCAGATTTGATGGTTAGATTGAAGAAATTTAGCTTCACATTCGTCGATTTAGCCCACGTGAACTCAGATTTGATGGTTAGATTGAAGAAATTTAGCTTCACATTCGTCGATTTAGCCCACGTGAACTCAGATTTGATGGTTAGATTGAAGAAATTTAGCTTCACATTCGTCGATTTAGCCCACGTGAACTCAGATTTGATGGTTAGATTGAAGAAATTTAGCTTCACATTCGTCGATTTAGCCCACGTGAACTCAGATTTGATGGTTAGATTGAAGAAATTTAGCTTCACATTCGTCGATTTAGCCCACGTGAACTCAGATTTGATGGTTAGATTGAAGAAATTTAGCTTCACATTCGTCGATTTAGCCCACGTGAACTCAGATTTGATGGTTAGATTGAAGAAATTTAGCTTCACATTCGTCGATTTAGCCCACGTGAACTCAGATTTGATGGTTAGATTGAAGAAATTTAGCTTCACATTCGTCGATTTAGCCCACGTGAACTCAGATTTGATGGTTAGATTGAAGAAATTTAGCTTCACATTCGTCGATTTAGCCCACGTGAACTCAGATTTGATGGTTAGATTGAAGAAATTTAGCTTCACATTCGTCGATTTAGCCCACGTGAACTCAGATTTGATGGTTAGATTGAAGAAATTTAGCTTCACATTCGTCGATTTAGCCCACGTGAACTCAGATTTGATGGTTAGATTGAAGAAATTTAGCTTCACATTCGTCGATTTAGCCCACGTGAACTCAGATTTGATGGTTAGATTGAAGAAATTTAGCTTCACATTCGTCGATTTAGCCCACGTGAACTCAGATTTGATGGTTAGATTGAAGAAATTTAGCTTCACATTCGTCGATTTAGCCCACGTGAACTCAGATTTGATGGTTAGATTGAAGAAATTTAGCTTCACATTCGTCGATTTAGCCCACGTGAACTCAGATTTGATGGTTAGATTGAAGAAATTTAGCTTCACATTCGTCGATTTAGCCCACGTGAACTCAGATTTGATGGTTAGATTGAAGAAATTTAGCTTCACATTCGTCGATTTAGCCCACGTGAACTCAGATTTGATGGTTAGATTGAAGAAATTTAGCTTCACATTCGTCGATTTAGCCCACGTGAACTCAGATTTGATGGTTAGATTGAAGAAATTTAGCTTCACATTCGTCGATTTAGCCCACGTGAACTCAGATTTGATGGTTAGATTGAAGAAATTTAGCTTCACATTCGTCGATTTAGCCCACGTGAACTCAGATTTGATGGTTAGATTGAAGAAATTTAGCTTCACATTCATCGATTTAGCCCACGTGAACTCAGATTTGATGGTTAGATTGAAGAAATTTAGCTTCACATTCGTCGATTTAGCCCACGTGAACTCAGATTTGATGGTTAGATTGAAGAAATTTAGCTTCACATTCGTCGATTTAGCCCACGTGAACTCAGATTTGATGGTTAGATTGAAGAAATTTAGCTTCACATTCGTCGATTTAGCCCACGTGAACTCAGATTTGATGGTTAGATTGAAGAAATTTAGCTTCACATTCGTCGATTTAGCCCACGTGAACTCAGATTTGATGGTTAGATTGAAGAAATTTAGCTTCACATTCGTCGATTTAGCCCACGTGAACTCAGATTTGATGGTTAGATTGAAGAAATTTAGCTTCACATTCGTCGATTTAGCCCACGTGAACTCAGATTTGATGGTTAGATTGAAGAAATTTAGCTTCACATTCGTCGATTTAGCCCACGTGAACTCAGATTTGATGGTTAGATTGAAGAAATTTAGCTTCACATTCGTCGATTTAGCCCACGTGAACTCAGATTTGATGGTTAGATTGAAGAAATTTAGCTTCACATTCGTCGATTTAGCCCACGTGAACTCAGATTTGATGGTTAGATTGAAGAAATTTAGCTTCACATTCGTCGATTTAGCCCACGTGAACTCAGATTTGATGGTTAGATTGAAGAAATTTAGCTTCACATTCGTCGATTTAGCCCACGTGAACTCAGATTTGATGGTTAGATTGAAGAAATTTAGCTTCACATTCGTCGATTTAGCCCACGTGAACTCAGATTTGATGGTTAGATTGAAGAAATTTAGCTTCACATTCGTCGATTTAGCCCACGTGAACTCAGATTTGATGGTTAGATTGAAGAAATTTAGCTTCACATTCATCGATTTAGCCCACGTGAACTCAGATTTGATGGTTAGATTGAAGAAATTTAGCTTCACATTCGTCGATTTAGCCCACGTGAACTCAGATTTGATGGTTAGATTGAAGAAATTTAGCTTCACATTCGTCGATTTAGCCCACGTGAACTCAGATTTGATGGTTAGATTGAAGAAATTTAGCTTCACATTCGTCGATTTAGCCCACGTGAACTCAGATTTGATGGTTAGATTGAAGAAATTTAGCTTCACATTCATCGATTTAGCCCACGTGAACTCAGATTTGATGGTTAGATTGAAGAAATTTAGCTTCACATTCGTCGATTTAGCCCACGTGAACTCAGATTTGATGGTTAGATTGAAGAAATTTAGCTTCACATTCGTCGATTTAGCCCACGTGAACTCAGATTTGATGGTTAGATTGAAGAAATTTAGCTTCACATTCGTCGATTTAGCCCACGTGAACTCAGATTTGATGGTTAGATTGAAGAAATTTAGCTTCACATTCATCGATTTAGCCCACGTGAACTCAGATTTGATGGTTAGATTGAAGAAATTTAGCTTCACATTCGTCGATTTAGCCCACGTGAACTCAGATTTGATGGTTAGATTGAAGAAATTTAGCTTCACATTCGTCGATTTAGCCCACGTGAACTCAGATTTGATGGTTAGATTGAAGAAATTTAGCTTCACATTCGTCGATTTAGCCCACGTGAACTCAGATTTGATGGTTAGATTGAAGAAATTTAGCTTCACATTCGTCGATTTAGCCCACGTGAACTCAGATTTGATGGTTAGATTGAAGAAATTTAGCTTCACATTCGTCGATTTAGCCCACGTGAACTCAGATTTGATGGTTAGATTGAAGAAATTTAGCTTCACATTCGTCGATTTAGCCCACGTGAACTCAGATTTGATGGTTAGATTGAAGAAATTTAGCTTCACATTCGTCGATTTAGCCCACGTGAACTCAGATTTGATGGTTAGATTGAAGAAATTTAGCTTCACATTCGTCGATTTAGCCCACGTGAACTCAGATTTGATGGTTAGATTGAAGAAATTTAGCTTCACATTCGTCGATTTAGCCCACGTGAACTCAGATTTGATGGTTAGATTGAAGAAATTTAGCTTCACATTCGTCGATTTAGCCCACGTGAACTCAGATTTGATGGTTAGATTGAAGAAATTTAGCTTCACATTCGTCGATTTAGCCCACGTGAACTCAGATTTGATGGTTAGATTGAAGAAATTTAGCTTCACATTCGTCGATTTAGCCCACGTGAACTCAGATTTGATGGTTAGATTGAAGAAATTTAGCTTCACATTCGTCGATTTAGCCCACGTGAACTCAGATTTGATGGTTAGATTGAAGAAATTTAGCTTCACATTCGTCGATTTAGCCCACGTGAACTCAGATTTGATGGTTAGATTGAAGAAATTTAGCTTCACATTCGTCGATTTAGCCCACGTGAACTCAGATTTGATGGTTAGATTGAAGAAATTTAGCTTCACATTCGTCGATTTAGCCCACGTGAACTCAGATTTGATGGTTAGATTGAAGAAATTTAGCTTCACATTCGTCGATTTAGCCCACGTGAACTCAGATTTGATGGTTAGATTGAAGAAATTTAGCTTCACATTCGTCGATTTAGCCCACGTGAACTCAGATTTGATGGTTAGATTGAAGAAATTTAGCTTCACATTCGTCGATTTAGCCCACGTGAACTCAGATTTGATGGTTAGATTGAAGAAATTTAGCTTCACATTCGTCGATTTAGCCCACGTGAACTCAGATTTGATGGTTAGATTGAAGAAATTTAGCTTCACATTCGTCGATTTAGCCCACGTGAACTCAGATTTGATGGTTAGATTGAAGAAATTTAGCTTCACATTCGTCGATTTAGCCCACGTGAACTCAGATTTGATGGTTAGATTGAAGAAATTTAGCTTCACATTCGTCGATTTAGCCCACGTGAACTCAGATTTGATGGTTAGATTGAAGAAATTTAGCTTCACATTCGTCGATTTAGCCCACGTGAACTCAGATTTGATGGTTAGATTGAAGAAATTTAGCTTCACATTCGTCGATTTAGCCCACGTGAACTCAGATTTGATGGTTAGATTGAAGAAATTTAGCTTCACATTCGTCGATTTAGCCCACGTGAACTCAGATTTGATGGTTAGATTGAAGAAATTTAGCTTCACATTCGTCGATTTAGCCCACGTGAACTCAGATTTGATGGTTAGATTGAAGAAATTTAGCTTCACATTCATCGATTTAGCCCACGTGAACTCAGATTTGATGGTTAGATTGAAGAAATTTAGCTTCACATTCGTCGATTTAGCCCACGTGAACTCAGATTTGATGGTTAGATTGAAGAAATTTAGCTTCACATTCGTCGATTTAGCCCACGTGAACTCAGATTTGATGGTTAGATTGAAGAAATTTAGCTTCACATTCGTCGATTTAGCCCACGTGAACTCAGATTTGATGGTTAGATTGAAGAAATTTAGCTTCACATTCGTCGATTTAGCCCACGTGAACTCAGATTTGATGGTTAGATTGAAGAAATTTAGCTTCACATTCGTCGATTTAGCCCACGTGAACTCAGATTTGATGGTTAGATTGAAGAAATTTAGCTTCACATTCGTCGATTTAGCCCACGTGAACTCAGATTTGATGGTTAGATTGAAGAAATTTAGCTTCACATTCATCGATTTAGCCCACGTGAACTCAGATTTGATGGTTAGATTGAAGAAATTTAGCTTCACATTCGTCGATTTAGCCCACGTGAACTCAGATTTGATGGTTAGATTGAAGAAATTTAGCTTCACATTCATCGATTTAGCCCACGTGAACTCAGATTTGATGGTTAGATTGAAGAAATTTAGCTTCACATTCGTCGATTTAGCCCACGTGAACTCAGATTTGATGGTTAGATTGAAGAAATTTAGCTTCACATTCGTCGATTTAGCCCACGTGAACTCAGATTTGATGGTTAGATTGAAGAAATTTAGCTTCACATTCGTCGATTTAGCCCACGTGAACTCAGATTTGATGGTTAGATTGAAGAAATTTAGCTTCACATTCGTCGATTTAGCCCACGTGAACTCAGATTTGATGGTTAGATTGAAGAAATTTAGCTTCACATTCGTCGATTTAGCCCACGTGAACTCAGATTTGATGGTTAGATTGAAGAAATTTAGCTTCACATTCGTCGATTTAGCCCACGTGAACTCAGATTTGATGGTTAGATTGAAGAAATTTAGCTTCACATTCGTCGATTTAGCCCACGTGAACTCAGATTTGATGGTTAGATTGAAGAAATTTAGCTTCACATTCGCGATTTAGCCCACGTGAACTCAGATTTGATGGTTAGATTGAAGAAATTTAGCTTCACATTCATCGATTTAGCCCACGTGAACTCAGATTTGATGGTTAGATTGAAGAAATTTAGCTTCACATTCGTCGATTTAGCCCACGTGAACTCAGATTTGATGGTTAGATTGAAGAAATTTAGCTTCACATTCATCGATTTAGCCCACGTGAACTCAGATTTGATGGTTAGATTGAAGAAATTTAGCTTCACATTCGTCGATTTAGCCCACGTGAACTCAGATTTGATGGTTAGATTGAAGAAATTTAGCTTCACATTCATCGATTTAGCCCACGTGAACTCAGATTTGATGGTTAGATTGAAGAAATTTAGCTTCACATTCATCGATTTAGCCCACGTGAACTCAGATTTGATGGTTAGATTGAAGAAATTTAGCTTCACATTCGTCGATTTAGCCCACGTGAACTCAGATTTGATGGTTAGATTGAAGAAATTTAGCTTCACATTCATCGATTTAGCCCACGTGAACTCAGATTTGATGGTTAGATTGAAGAAATTTAGCTTCACATTCGTCGATTTAGCCCACGTGAACTCAGATTTGATGGTTAGATTGAAGAAATTTAGCTTCACATTCATCGATTTAGCCCACGTGAACTCAGATTTGATGGTTAGATTGAAGAAATTTAGCTTCACATTCGTCGATTTAGCCCACGTGAACTCAGATTTGATGGTTAGATTGAAGAAATTTAGCTTCACATTCGTCGATTTAGCCCACGTGAACTCAGATTTGATGGTTAGATTGAAGAAATTTAGCTTCACATTCGTCGATTTAGCCCACGTGAACTCAGATTTGATGGTTAGATTGAAGAAATTTAGCTTCACATTCGTCGATTTAGCCCACGTGAACTCAGATTTGATGGTTAGATTGAAGAAATTTAGCTTCACATTCATCGATTTAGCCCACGTGAACTCAGATTTGATGGTTAGATTGAAGAAATTTAGCTTCACATTCGTCGATTTAGCCCACGTGAACTCAGATTTGATGGTTAGATTGAAGAAATTTAGCTTCACATTCGTCGATTTAGCCCACGTGAACTCAGATTTGATGGTTAGATTGAAGAAATTTAGCTTCACATTCGTCGATTTAGCCCACGTGAACTCAGATTTGATGGTTAGATTGAAGAAATTTAGCTTCACATTCATCGATTTAGCCCACGTGAACTCAGATTTGATGGTTAGATTGAAGAAATTTAGCTTCACATTCGTCGATTTAGCCCACGTGAACTCAGATTTGATGGTTAGATTGAAGAAATTTAGCTTCACATTCATCGATTTAGCCCACGTGAACTCAGATTTGATGGTTAGATTGAAGAAATTTAGCTTCACATTCGTCGATTTAGCCCACGTGAACTCAGATTTGATGGTTAGATTGAAGAAATTTAGCTTCACATTCGCGATTTAGCCCACGTGAACTCAGATTTGATGGTTAGATTGAAGAAATTTAGCTTCACATTCGTCGATTTAGCCCACGTGAACTCAGATTTGATGGTTAGATTGAAGAAATTTAGCTTCACATTCGTCGATTTAGCCCACGTGAACTCAGATTTGATGGTTAGATTGAAGAAATTTAGCTTCACATTCGTCGATTTAGCCCACGTGAACTCAGATTTGATGGTTAGATTGAAGAAATTTAGCTTCACATTCGTCGATTTAGCCCACGTGAACTCAGATTTGATGGTTAGATTGAAGAAATTTAGCTTCACATTCGTCGATTTAGCCCACGTGAACTCAGATTTGATGGTTAGATTGAAGAAATTTAGCTTCACATTCATCGATTTAGCCCACGTGAACTCAGATTTGATGGTTAGATTGAAGAATTTAGCTTCACATTCGTCGATTTAGCCCACGTGAACTCAGATTTGATGGTTAGATTGAAGAAATTTAGCTTCACATTCGTCGATTTAGCCCACGTGAACTCAGATTTGATGGTTAGATTGAAGAAATTTAGCTTCACATTCGTCGATTTAGCCCACGTGAACTCAGATTTGATGGTTAGATTGAAGAAATTTAGCTTCACATTCATCGATTTAGCCCACGTGAACTCAGATTTGATGGTTAGATTGAAGAAATTTAGCTTCACATTCGTCGATTTAGCCCACGTGAACTCAGATTTGATGGTTAGATTGAAGAAATTTAGCTTCACATTCATCGATTTAGCCCACGTGAACTCAGATTTGATGGTTAGATTGAAGAAATTTAGCTTCACATTCGTCGATTTAGCCCACGTGAACTCAGATTTGATGGTTAGATTGAAGAAATTTAGCTTCACATTCGTCGATTTAGCCCACGTGAACTCAGATTTGATGGTTAGATTGAAGAAATTTAGCTTCACATTCGTCGATTTAGCCCACGTGAACTCAGATTTGATGGTTAGATTGAAGAAATTTAGCTTCACATTCGTCGATTTAGCCCACGTGAACTCAGATTTGATGGTTAGATTGAAGAAATTTAGCTTCACATCGTCGATTTAGCCCACGTGAACTCAGATTTGATGGTTAGATTGAAGAAATTTAGCTTCACATTCATCGATTTAGCCCACGTGAACTCAGATTTGATGGTTAGATTGAAGAAATTTAGCTTCACATTCGTCGATTTAGCCCACGTGAACTCAGATTTGATGGTTAGATATGAAGAAATTTA
>MRSW03000551.1:0-27711 GCA_001923025.3 Taenia multiceps
ATCAATGCCATTTCGTGTTGGTCATCTTCACCACACTGCTCATTTCGCTCCTCACACTCAATGCCATTTCGTGTTGGTCATCTCACACACACTGCTCATTTCGCTCTCACTCAATCCATTTCGTGTGGTCATCTTCACCACACTGCTCATTTCGCTCTCACTCATCAATGCCATTTCGTGTGGTCATCTTCACCACACTGCTCATTTCGCTCTCACTCAATGCCATTTCGTGTTGGTAATCTTCACCACATGCTCATTTCGCTCTCACTCAATGCCATTTCGTGTGGTCATCTTCACCACACTGCTCATTTCGCTCTCAATCAATGACATTTCGTGTTGGTCATCTTCACCACACTGCTCATTTGCTCTCACTAATCAATGCCATTTCGTGTTGGTCATCTTCACCACACTGCTCATTTCGCTCTCATCAATGCCATTTCGTGTTGGTCATCTCACCACACTGCTCATTTCGCTCTCACTCAATTGCCATTTCGTGTTGGTCATCTTCACCACACTGCTCATTTCGCTCTCACTCAATCAATGCCATTTCGTGTTGGTCATCTTCACCACACTGCTCATTCGCTCTCACTCAATGCCATTTCGTGTGGTCATCTTCACCACACTGCTCATTTCGCTCTCACTCAATCATGCCATTTCGTGTTGGTCATCTTCACCACACTGCTCATTTCGCTCACTCAATCAATGCCATTTCGTGTTGGTCATCTTCACCACACTGCTCATTTCGCTCTCAATCAATGCCATTTCGTGTTGGTCATCTTCACCACATGCTCATTCGCTCTAACTCAATGCCATTTCGTGTTGGTCATCTTCACCACACTGCTCATTTCGCTCTCACTCAATGCCATTTCGTGTGGTCATCTTCACCACACTGCTCATTTCGCTCTCATCAATGCCATTTCGTGTTGGTCATCTTCACCACACTGCTCATTTCGCTCTCACTCAATGCCATTTCGTGTTGGTCATCTTCACCCACTGCTCATTTCGCTCTCACTCAATGCCATTTCGTGTTGGTCATCTTCACCACACTGCTCATTTCGCTCTCACTCAATGCCATTTCGTGTTGGTCATCTTCACCACACTGCTCATTTAGCTCTCTCAATCAATGCCATTTCGTGTTGGTCATCTTCACCACACTGCTCATTTCGCTCTCACTCAATCAATGCCATTTCGTGTGGTCATATCCACCACTGCATTCGCTCTCACTAACTCAATGCCATTTCGTGTGGTCATCTTCACCACACTGCTCATTTCGCTCTCACTCAATGCCATTTCGTGTTGGTCATCTTCACCACACTGCTCATTTCGCTCTCACTCAATGCCATTTCGTGTTGGTCATCTTCACCACACTGCTCATTTCGCTCTCACTCAATGCCATTTCGTGTTGGTCATCTTCACCACACTGCTCATTTCGCTCTCACTCAATGCCATTTCGTTGGTCATCTTCACCACACTGCTCATTTCGCTCTCACTCAATCAATCATTTCGTGTTGGTCATCTTCACCACACTGCTCATTTCGCTCTCACTCAATCAATGCCATTTCGTGTTGGTCATCTTCACCAACTGCTATTTCGCTCTCACTCAATATGCCATTCGTGTTGGTCATCTTCACCACATGCTCATTTCGCTCTCACTCAATGAAATTTCGTGTTGGTCATCTTCACCACACTGCTCATTTCGCTCTCACTCAATGCCATTTCGTTTGGTCATCTTCACCACACTGCTCATTTCGCTCTCACTCAATCAATGCCATTTCGTGTTGGTCATCTTCACCACACTGCTCATTTCGCTCTCACTCAATGCCATTTCGTGTTGGTCATCTTCACCACACTGCTCATTTCGCTCTCACTCAATGCCATTTCGTGTTGGTCATCTCACCACACTGCTCATTTCGCTTCATCAATGCATTTCGTGTTGGTCATCTTCACCACACGACTCATTTCGCTCCACTCAATGCCATTTCGTGTTGGTCATCTTCACCACACTGCTCATTTCGCTCTCACTCAATCAATGCCATTTCGTGTTGGTCATCTTCACCACACTGCTCATTTCGCTCTCACTCAATCAATGCCATTCGTGTTGGTCATCTTCACCACACTGCTCATTTCGCTCTCACTCAATCAATGCCATTTCGTGTTGGTCATCTTCACCACACTGCTCATTTCGCTCTTCAATCAATGCCATTTCGTGTGGTCATCTTCACCACACTCATTTCGCCACTCATCAATGCCATTTCGTGTTGGTCATCTTCACCACACTGCTCATTTCGCTCTCACTCAATGCCATTTCGTGTTGGTCATCTTCACCACACTGCTCATTTCGCTCTCACTCAACTCAATGCCATTTCGTGTTGGTCATCTTCACCACACTGCTCATTTCGCTCTCACTCAATCAATGCCATTTCGTGTTGGTCATCTTCACCACACTGCTCATTTCGCTTCACTCATCAATGCCATTTCGTGTTGGTCATCTTCACCACACTGCTCATTTCGCTCACTCACTCAATGCCATTTCGTGTTGGTCATCTTCACCACACTGCTCATTTCGCTCTCACTCAATCAATGCCATTTCGTGTTGGTCATCTTCACCACATGCTCATTTCGCTCTCACTCAATCAATGCCATTTCGTGTTGGTCATCTTCACCACACTGCTCATTTCGCTCTCACTCAATCATCATGCCATTTCGTGTTGGTCATCTTCACCACACTGCTCATTTCGCTCTTCAATCAATGCCATTTCGTGTTGGTCATCTTCACCACACTGCTCATTTCGCTCTCACTCAATCAATGCCATTTCGTGTTGGTCATCTTCACCACACTGCTCATTTCGCTCTCACTCAATGCCATTTCGTGTTGGTCATCTTCACCACACTGCTCATTTCGCTCTCACTCAATCAATGCCATTTCGTTGGTCATCTTCACCACACTGCTCATTCGCTCTCACTCAATCAATGCCATTTCGTGTTGGTCATCTTCACCACACTGCTCATTTCGCTCTCAATCAATGCCATTTCGTGTTGGTCATCTTCACCACACTGCTCATTCGCTCTCACTCAATGCCATTTCGTGTTGGTCATCTTCACCACACTGCTCATTTCGCTCTCACTCAATCAATGCCATTTCGTGTTGGTCATCTTCACCACACTGCTCATTTCGCTCTCATCAATGCCATTTCGTGTTGGTCATCTTCACCACACTGCTCATTTCGCTCTCACTCAATCAATGCCATTTCGTGTTGGTCATCTTCACCACACTGCTCATTTCGCTCTCACTCAATGCCATTTCGTGTTGGTCATCTTCACCACACTGCTCATTTCGCTCTCACTCAATGCCATTTCGTGTTGGTCATCTTCACCACACTGCTCATTTCCTCATCAATCAATGCCATTTCGTGTTGGTCATCTTCACCACACTGCTCATTTCGCTCTCACTCAATCAATGCCATTTCGTGTTGGTCATCTTCACCACACTGCTCATTCGCTCTCACTCAATCAATGCCATTTCGTGTTGGTCATCTTCACCACACTGCTCATTTCGCTCTCACTCATCAATGCCATTTCGTGTTGGTCATCTTCACCACACTGCTCATTTCGCTCTCACTCAATGCCATTTCGTGTTGGTCATCTTCACCACACTGCTCATTTCGCTCTCATCAATCAATGCCATTTCGTGTTGGTCATCTTCACCACACTGCTCATTTCGCTCTCACTCAATCAATGCCATTCGTGTTGGTCATCTTCACCACACTGCTCATTTCGCTCACTCAATCAATGCCATTTCGTGTTGGTCATCTTCACCACACTGCTCATTTCGCTCTCACTCAATCAATGCCATTTCGTGTTGGTCATCTTCACACACTGCCTCATTCGCTCTCACTCAATCAATGCCATTTCGTGTTGGTCATCTTCACCACACTGCTCATTTCGCTCTCACTCATCAATGCCATTTCGTGTTGGTCATCTTCACCACACTGCTCATTTCGCTCTCAATCAATGCCATTTCGTGTTGGTCATCTTCACCACACTGCTCATTCGCTCTCACTCAATCAATGCCATTTCGTGTTGGTCATCTTCACCACACTGCTCATTTCGCTCTCACTCAATCAATGCCATTTCGTGTTGGTCATCTTCACCACACTGCTCATTTCGCTCTCACTCAATGCCATTTCGTGTTGGTCATCTTCACCACACTGCTCATTTCGCTCTCACTCATCAATGCCATTTCGTTGGTCATCTTCACCACACTGCTCATTTCGCTCTCACTCAATCAATGCCATTTCGTGTTGGTCATCTTCACCACACTGCTCATTTCGCTCTCACTCAATGCCATTTCGTGTTGGTCATCTTCACCACACTGCTCATTTCGCTCTCACTCAATGCCATTTCGTGTTGGTCATCTTCACCACACTGCTCATTTCGCTCACTCAATCAATGCCATTTCGTGTTGGTCATCTCACCACACTGCTCATTTCGCTCACTCAATCAATGCCATTTCGTGTTGGTCATCTTCACCACACTGCTCATTTCGCTCTCACTCAATCAATGCCATTTCGTGTTGGTCATCTTCACCACACTGCTCATTTCGCTCTCACTCAATGCCATTTCGTGTTGGTCATCTTCACCACACTGCTCATTTCGCTCTCACTCAATGCCATTTCGTGTTGGTCATCTTCACCACATGCTCATTTCGCTCTCACTCAATCAATGCCATTTCGTGTTGGTCATCTTCACCACACTGCTCATTTCGCTCTCACTAATGCCATTTCGTGTTGGTCATCTTCACCACACTGCTCATTTCGCTCTCACTCTCAATGCCATTTCGTGTTGGTCATCTTCACCACACTGCTCATTTCGCTCTCACTCAATCAATGCCATTTCGTGTTGGTCATCTTCACCACACTGCTCATTTCGCTCTCACTCAATCAATGCCATTTCGTGTTGGTCATCTTCACCACACTGCTCATTTCGCTCTCACTCAATCAATGCCATTTCGTGTTGGTCATCTTCACCACACGCTCATTTCGCTCTCACTCAATGCCATTTCGTGTGGTCATCTTCACACACTGCTCATTTCGCTCTCACTCAATCAATGCCATTTCGTGTTGGTCATCTTCACCACACTGCTCATTTCGCTCTCACAATCAATGCCATTTCGTGTTGGTCATCTTCACCACACTGCTCATTTCGCTCTCACTCAATCAATGCCATTTCGTGTTGGTCATCTTCACCACACTGCTCATTTCGCTCTCACTCAATGCCATTTCGTGTTGGTCATCTTCACCACCATGCTCATTTCGCTCTCACTCAATCAATGCCATTTCGTGTTGGTCATCTTCACCACACTGCTCATTTCGCTCTCACTCAATCAATGCCATTTCGTGTTGGTCATCTTCACCACACTGCTCATTTCGCTCTCACTCAATCAATGCCATTTCGTGTTGGTCATCTTCACCACACTGCTCATTTCGCTCTCACTCAATCAATGCCATTTCGTGTTGGTCATCTTCACCACACTGCTCATTTCGCTCTCACTCAATCAATGCATTTCGTGTTGGTCATCTTCACCACACTGCTCATTTCGCTTCTCAATCAATGCCATTCGTGTTGGTCATCTTCACCACACTGCTCATTTCGCCCTCACTCAATGCCATTTCGTGTTGGTCATCTTCACCACACTGCTCATTTCGCTCTCACTCAATCAATGCCATTTCGTGTTGGTCATCTTCACCACACTGCTCATTTCGCTCTCACCAATCAATGCCATTTCGTGTTGGTCATCTTCACCACACTGCTCATTTCGCTCTCAATCAATGCCATTTCGTGTTGGTCATCTTCACCACACTGCTCATTTCGCTCTCACTCAATGCCATTCGTGTTGGTCATCTTCACCACACTGCTCATTTCGCTCTCACAATCAATGCCATTTCGTGTTGGTCATCTTCACCACACTGCTCATTTCGCTCTCACTCAATCAATGCCATTTCGTGTTGGTCATCTTCACCACACTGCTCATTTCGCTCTCACTCATCAATGCCATTTCGTGTTGGTCATCTTCACCACACTGCTCATTTCGCTCTCACTCAATCAATGCCATTTCGTGTTGGTCATCTTCACCACACTGCTCATTTCGCTCTCACTCATCAATGCCATTTCGTGTTGGTCATCTTCACCACACTGCTCATTTCGCTCTCACTCAATGCCATTTCGTGTTGGTCATCTTCACCACACTGCTCATTTCGCTCTCACTCAATGCCATTTCGTGTTGGTCATCTTCACCACACTGCTCATTTCGCTCACTCATCAATGCCATTTCGTGTTGGTCATCTTCACCACACTGCTCATTTCGCTCTCAATCAATGCCATTTCGTGTTGGTCATCTTCACCACACTGCTCATTTCGCTCTCACTCAATGCCATTTCGTGTTGGTCATCTTCACCACACTGCTCATTTCGCTCTCACAATCAATGCCATTTCGTGTTGGTCATCTTCACCACACTGCTCATTTCGCTCTCACTCAATGCCATTCGTGTTGGTCATCTTCACCACACTGCTCATTTCGCTCTCACTCAATCAATGCCATTTCGTGTTGGTCATCTTCACCACACTGCTCATTTCGCTCACTCAATCAATGCCATTTCGTGTTGGTCATCTTCAACACTGCTCATTTCGCTCTCACTCATCAATGCCATTTCGTGTTGGTCATCTTCACCACACTGCTCATTTCGCTCTCACTCAATCAATGCCATTTCGTGTTGGTCATCTTCACCACACTGCTCATTTCGCTCTCACTCAATCAATGCCATTTCGTGTTGGTCATCTTCACCACCCTGCTCATTTCGCTCTCACTCAATGCCATTTCGTGTTGGTCATCTTCACCACACTGCTCATTTCGCTCTCACTCAATGCCATTTCGTGTTGGTCATCTTCACCACACTGCTCATTTCGCTCTCACTCAATCAATGCCATTTCGTGTTGGTCATCTTCACCACACTGCTCATTTCGCTCTCACTCAATCAATGCCATTTCGTGTTGGTCATCTTCACCACACTGCTCATTTCGCTCTCACTCAATCAATGCCATTTCGTGTTGGTCATCTTCACCACACTGCTCATTTCGCTCTCACTCAATCAATGCCATTTCGTGTTGGTCATCTTCACCACACTGCTCATTTCGCTCTCACTCAATCAATGCCATTTCGTGTTGGTCATCTTCACCACACTGCTCATTTCGCTCTCACTCAATGCCATTTCGTGTTGGTCATCTTCACCACACTGCTCATTTCGCTCTCACTCAATCAATGCCATTTCGTGTTGGTCATCTTCACCACACTGCTCATTTCGCTCTCACTCAATGCCATTTCGTGTTGGTCATCTTCACCACACTGCTCATTTCGCTCTCACTCAATGCCATTTCGTGTTGGTCATCTTCACCACACTGCTCATTTCGCTCTCACTCAATCAATGCCATTTCGTGTTGGTCATCTTCACCACACTGCTCATTTCGCTCTCACTCAATCAATGCCATTTCGTGTTGGTCATCTTCACCACACTGCTCATTTCGCTCTCACTCAATCAATGCCATTTCGTGTTGGTCATCTTCACCACACTGCTCATTTCGCTCTCACTCAATGCCATTTCGTGTTGGTCATCTTCAACACTGCTCATTTCGCTCTCACTCAATGCCATTTCGTGTTGGTCATCTTCACCACCTGCTCATTTCGCTCTCATCAATCAATGCCATTTCGTGTTGGTCATCTTCACCACACTGCTCATTTCGCTCTCATCAATCAATGCCATTTCGTGTTGGTCATCTTCACCACACTGCTCATTTCGCTCTCACTCAATCAATGCCATTTCGTGTTGGTCATCTTCACCACACTGCTCATTTCGCTCTCACTCAATGCCATTTCGGTGGTTTCACCACACTGCTCATTTCGCACTCAATCAATGCCATTTCGTGTTGGTCATCTTCACCACATGCTCATTTCGCTCTCACTCAATGCCATTTCGTGTTGGTCATCTTCACCACACTGCTCATTTCGCTCTCAATCAATGCCATTTCGTGTTGGTCATCTTCACCACACTGCTCATTTCGCTCTCACTCAATGCCATTTCGTGTTGGTCATCTTCACCACATGCTCATTTCGCTCTCACTCAATCAATGCCATTTCGTGTTGGTCATCTTCACCACACTGCTCATTTCGCTCTCACTCAATCAATGCCATTTCGTGTTGGTCATCTTCACCACACTGCTCATTTCGCTCTCACTCAATCAATGCCATTTCGTGTTGGTCA
Source organism: Taenia multiceps (assembly GCA_001923025.3). NCBI lineage: Eukaryota > Metazoa > Platyhelminthes > Cestoda > Cyclophyllidea > Taeniidae > Taenia > Taenia multiceps. Next base: position 8,313 of record MRSW03000551.1, read on the forward strand.
TCTTCACCACACTGCTCATTTCGCTCTCACTCAATCAATGCCATTTCGTGTTGGTCATCTTCCCCACACTGCTCATTTCGCTCTCACTCAATCAATGCCATTTCGTGTTGGTCATCTTCACCACACTGCTCATTTCGCTCTCACTCAATCAATGCCATTTCGTGTTGGTCATCTTCACCACACTGCTCATTTCGCTCTCACTCAATCAATGCCATTTCGTGTTGGTCATCTTCACCACACTGCTCATTTCGCTCTCACTCAATCAATGCCATTTCGTGTTGGTCATCTTCACCACACTGCTCATTTCGCTCTCACTCAATCAATGCCATTTCGTGTTGGTCATCTTCACCCCACTGCTCATTTCGCTCTCACTCAATCAATGCCATTTCGTGTTGGTCATCTTCACCACACTGCTCATTTCGCTCTCACTCAATGCCATTTCGTGTTGGTCATCTTCACCACACTGCTCATTTCGCTCAATCAATGCCATTTCGGGTTGGTCATCTTCACCACACTGCTCATTTCGCTCTCACTCAATGCCATTTCGTGTTGGTCATCTTCACCACACTGCTCATTTCGCTCTCACTCAATGCCATTTCGTGTTGGTCATCTTCACCACACTGCTCATTTCGCTCTCACTCAATCAATGCCATTTCGTGTTGGTCATCTTCACCACACTGCTCATTTCGCTCTCACTCAATCAATGCCATTTCGTGTTGGTCATCTTCACCACACTGCTCATTTCGCTCTCATCAATGCCATTTCGTGTTGGTCATCTTCACCACACTGCTCATTTCGCTCTCACTCAATCAATGCCATTTCGTGTTGGTCATTCACCACACTGCTCATTTCGCTCTCACTCAATCAATGCCATTTCGTGTTGGTCATCTTCACCACACTGCTCATTTCGCTCACTCATCAATGCCATTTCGTGTTGGTCATCTTCACCACACTGCTCATTTCGCTCTCACTCAATCAATGCCATTTCGTGTTGGTCATCTTCACCACACTGCTCATTTCGCTCTCACTCAATGCCATTTCGTGTTGGTCATCTTCACCACACTGCTCATTTCGCTCTCACTCAATCATTTCGTGTTGGCTGTCATCTCCCTCGTTTCCCACATGCTCATTTCGCTCTCACTCAATCAATGCCATTTCGTGTTGGTCATCTTCACCACACTGCTCATTTCGCTCTCACTCAATCAATGCCATTTCGTGTTGGTCATCTTCACCACACTGCTCATTTCGCTCTCACTCAATCAATGCCATTTCGTGTTGGTCATCTTCACCACACTGCTCATTTCGCTCTCAATCAATGCCATTTCGTGTTGGTCATCTTCACACTGCTCATTTCGCTCTCAATCAATGCCATTTCGTGTTGGTCATCTTCACCACACTGCTCATTTCGCTCTCAATCAATGCCATTTCGTGTTGGTCATCTTCACCACACTGCTCATTTCGCTCTCACTCAATGCCATTTCGTGTTGGTCATCTTCACCACACTGCTCATTTCGCTCTCACTCAATGCCATTTCGTGTTGGTCATCTTCACCACACTGCTCATTTCGCTCTCACTCAATGCCATTTCGTGTTGGTCATCTTCACCACACTGCTCATTTCGCTCTCACTCAATCAATGCCATTTCGTGTTGGTCATCTTCACCACACTGCTCATTTCGCTCTCACTCAATCAATGCCATTTCGTGTTGGTCATCTTCACCACACTGCTCATTTCGCTCTCATCAATGCCATTTCGTGTTGGTCATCTTCAACACTGCTCATTTCGCTCTCACTCAATGCCATTTCGTGTTGGTCATCTTCACCACACTGCTCATTTCGCTCTCACTCAATGCCATTTCGTGTTGGTCATCTTCACCACACTGCTCATTTCGCTCTCACTCATCAATGCCATTTCGTGTTGGTCATCTTCACCACACTGCTCATTTCGCTCTCACTCAATCAATGCCATTCGTGTTGGTCATCTTCACCACACTGCTCATTTCGCTCTCACTCAATCAATGCCATTTCGTGTTGGTCATCTTCACCACACTGCTCATTTCGCTCTCACTCAATGCCATTTCGTGTTGGTCATCTTCACCACACTGCTCATTTCGCTCTCTCAATCAATGCCATTTCGTGTTGGTCATCTTCACCACACTGCTCATTTCGCTCTCACAATCAATGCCATTTCGTGTTGGTCATCTTCACCACTGCTCATTTCGCTCTCACTCAATGCCATTTCGTGTTGGTCATCCACACTGCTCATTTCGCTCTCACTCAATGCCATTTCGTGTTGGTCATTCACCACACTGCTCATTTCGCTCTCACTCAATGCCATTTCGTGTTGGTCATCTTCACCACACTTCTCATTTCGCTCTCACTCAATGCCATTTCGTGTTGGTCATCTTCACCACAATGCTCATTTCGCTCCCACTCAATGCCATTTCGTGTTGGTCATCTTCACCACACTGCTCATTTCGCTCTCACTCAATGCCATTTCGTGTTGGTCATCTTCACCACACTGCTCATTTCGCTCTCACTCAATCAATGCCATTTCTTGTTGGTCATCTTCACCACACTGCTCATTTCGCTCACTCACTCAATGCCATTTCGTGTTGGTCATCTTCACCACACTGCTCATTTCGCTCTCAATCAATGCCATTTCGTGTTGGTCATCTTCACCACACTGCTCATTTCGCTCTCACAATCAATGCCATTTCGTGTTGGTCATCTTCACCCCACTGCTCATTTCGCTCTCACTCAATCAATGCCATTTCGTGTTGGTCATCTTCACCACACTGCTCATTTCGCTCTCAACTCAATGCCATTTCGTGTTGGTCATCTTCACCACACTGCTCATTTCGCTCTCAATCAATGCCATTTCGTGTTGGTCATCTTCACCACACTGCTCATTTCGCTCTCACTCAATCAATGCCATTTCGTGTTGGTCATCTTCACCCCACTGCTCATTTCGCTCTCACTCAATCAATGCCATTTCGTGTTGGTCATCTTCACCACACTGCTCATTTCGCTCTCACTCAATCAATGCCATTTCGTGTTGGTCATCTTCACCACACTGCTCATTTCGCTCTCACTCAATCAATGCCATTTCGTGTTGGTCATTCACCACACTGCTCATTTCGCTCACTCAATCAATGCCATTTCGTGTTGGTCATCTTCACCACACTGCTCATTTCGCTCTCACTCAATCAATGCCATTTCGTGTTGGTCATCTTCACCAACTGCTCATTTCGCTCTCACTCAATGCCATTTCGTGTTGGTCATCTTCACCACACTGCTCATTTCGCTCTCACTCAATGCCATTTCGTGTTGGTCATCTTCACCACACTGCTCATTTCGCTCTCACTCAATCAATGCCATTTCGTGTTGGTCATCTTCACCACATGCTCATTTCGCTCTCACTCAATCAATGCCATTTCGTGTTGGTCATCTTCACCACACTGCTCATTTCGCTCTCACTCTCAATGCCATTTCGTTTGGTCATCTTCACCACACTGCTCATTTCGCTCTCACTCAATCAATGCCATTTTGTTGGTCATCTTCACCACACTGCTCATTTCGCTCTCACACAATCAATGCCATTTCGTGTTGGTCATCTTCACCACACTGCTCATTTCGCTCTCACTCAATCAATGCCATTTCGTGTTGGTCATCTTCACCACACTGCTCATTTCGCTCTCATCAATCAATGCCATTTCGTGTTGGTCATCTTCACCACACTGCTCATTTCGCTCTCACTCAACCAATGCCATTCGTGTTGGTCATCTTCACCACACTGCTCATTTCGCTCTCACTCATCAATGCCATTTCGTGTTGGTCATCTTCACCACACTGCTCATTTCGCTCTCACTCAATCGCCATTTCGTGTTGGTCATCTTCACCACACTGCTCATTTCGCTCTCACTCAATCAATGCCATTTCGTGTTGGTCATCTTCACCACACTGCTCATTTCGCTCACAATCAATGCCATTTCGTGTTGGTCATCTTCACCACACTGCTCATTTCGCTCTCACTCAATCAATGCCATTTCGTGTTGGTCATCTTCACCACACTGCTCATTTCGCTCTCACTCAATCAATGCCATTTCGTGTTGGTCATCTTCACCACACTGCTCATTTCGCTCTCAATCAATGCCATTTCGTGTTGGTCATCTTCACCACACTGCTCATTTCGCTCTCACTCAATCAATGCCATTTCGTGTTGGTCATCTTCACCACACTGCTCATTTCGCTCTCACTCAATGCCATTTCGTGTTGGTCATCTTCACCACACTGCTCATTTCGCTCTCACTCAATCAATGCCATTTCGTGTTGGTCATCTTCACCACACTGCTCATTTCGCTCTCACTCAATCAATGCCATTTCGTGTTGGTCATCTTCACCACACTGCTCATTTCGCTCTCATTCAATCAATGCCATTTCGTGTTGGTCATCTTCACCACACTGCTCATTTCGCTCTCACTCAATCAATGCCATTTCGTGTTGGTCATCTTCACCACACTGCTCATTTCGCTCTCACTCAATCAATGCCATTTCGTGTTGGTCATCTTCACCACACTGCTCATTTCGCTCTCAATCACTCAATGCCATTTCGTGTTGGTCATCTTCACCACACTGCTCATTTCGCTCTCACTCAATCAATGCCATTTCGTGTTGGTCATCTTCACCACACTGCTCATTTCGCTCTCACTCAATCAATGCCATTTCGTGTTGGTCATCTTCACCACACTGCTCATTTCGCCCTCACTCAATCAATGCCATTTCGTGTTGGTCATCTTCACCACACTGCTCATTTCGCTCTCACTCAATGCCATTTCGTGTTGGTCATCTTCACCACACTGCTCATTTCTCACTCAATCAATGCCATTTCGTGTTGGTCATCTTCACCACACTGCTCATTTCGCTCTCACTCAATCAATGCCATTTCGTGTTGGTCATCTTCACCACACTGCTCATTTCGCTCTCATCAATGCCATTTCGTGTTGGTCATCTTCACCACACTGCTCATTTCGCTCTCACTCAATCAATGCCATTTCGTGTTGGTCATCTTCACCACACTGCTCATTTCGCTCTCACTCAATCAATGCCATTTCGTGTTGGTCATCTTCACCACACTGCTCATTTCGCTCTCACAATCAATGCCATTTCGTGTTGGTCATCTTCACCACACTGCTCATTTCGCTCTCAATCAATGCCATTTCGTGTTGGTCATCTTCACCACACTGCTCATTTCGCTCTCACTCAATCAATGCCATTTCGTGTTGGTCATCTTCACCACACTGCTCATTTCGCTCTCACTCAATCAATGCCATTTCGTGTTGGTCATCTTCCACACTGCTCATTTCGCTCTCACTCAATGCCATTTCGTGTTGGTCATCTTCACCACACTGCTCATTTCGCTCTCACATCAATGCCATTTCGTGTTGGTCATCTTCACCACACTGCTCATTTCGCTCTCAATCAATGCCATTTCGTGTTGGTCATCTTCACCACACTGCTCATTTCGCTCTCACTCAATGCCATTTCGTGTTGGTCATCTTCACCACACTGCTCATTTCGCTCACTCATCAATGCCATTTCGTGTTGGTCATCTTCACCACACTGCTCATTTCGCTCTCATCAATGCCATTTCGTGTTGGTCATCTTCACCACACTGCTCATTTCGCTTCACTCAATCAATGCCATTTCGTGTTGGTCATCTTCACCACACTGCTCATTTCGCTCTCACTCAATCAATGCCATTTCGTGTTGGTCATCTTCACCACACTGCTCATTTCGCTCTCACTCAATCAATGCCATTTCGTGTTGGTCATCTTCACCACACTGCTCATTTCGCTCTCACTCAATCAATGCCATTTCGTGTTGGTCATCTTCACCACACTGCTCATTTCGCTCTTCATCAATGCCATTTCGTGTTGGTCATCTTCACCACACTGCTCATTTCGCTCTCATCAATGCCATTTCGTGTTGGTCATCTTCACCACACTGCTCATTTCGCTCTCACTCAATCAATGCCATTTCGTGTTGGTCATCTTCACCACACTGCTCATTTCGCTCTCACTCAATGCCATTTCGTGTTGGTCATCTTCACCACACTGCTCATTTCGCTCTCACTCAATGCCATTTCGTGTTGGTCATCTTCACCACACTGCTCATTTCGCTCTCACTCAATGCCATTTCGTGTTGGTCATCTTCACCACACTGCTCATTTCGCTCTCAATCAATGCCATTTCGTGTTGGTCATCTTCACCACACTGCTCATTTCGCTCTCAATCAATGCCATTTCGTGTTGGTCATCTTCACCACACTGCTCATTTCGCTCTCACTCAATCAATGCCATTTCGTGTTGGTCATCTTCACCACACTGCTCATTTCGCTCTCACTCAATCAATGCCATTTCGTGTTGGTCATCTTCACCACACTGCTCATTTCGCTCTCACTCAATCAATGCCATTTCGTGTTGGTCATCTTCACCACACTGCTCATTTCGCTCTCACTCAATCAATGCCATTTCGTGTTGGTCATCTTCACCACACTGCTCATTTCGCTCTCACTCAATCAATGCCATTTCGTGTTGGTCATCTTCACCACACTGCTCATTTCGCTCTCACTCAATCAATGCCATTTCGTGTTGGTCATCTTCACCACACTGCTCATTTCGCTCACACTCAATGCCATTTCGTGTTGGTCATCTTCACCACACTGCTCATTTCGCTCTCACTCAATGCCATTTCGTGTTGGTCATCTTCACCACACTGCTCATTTCGCTCTCACTCAATCAATGCCATTTCGTGTTGGTCATCTTCACCACACTGCTCATTTCGCTCTCACTCAATCAATGCCATTTCGTGTTGGTCATCTTCACCACACTGCTCATTTCGCTCTCACTCAATCAATGCCATTTCGTGTTGGTCATCTTCACCACACTGCTCATTTCGCTCTCACTCAATCAATGCCATTTCGTGTTGGTCATCTTCACCACACTGCTCATTTCGCTCTCACTCAATGCCATTTCGTGTTGGTCATCTTCACCACACTGCTCATTTCGCTCTCACTCAATCAATGCCATTTCGTGTTGGTCATCTTCACCACACTGCTCATTTCGCTCTCAATCAATGCCATTTCGTGTTGGTCATCTTCACCACACTGCTCATTTCGCTCTCACTCATCAATGCCATTTCGTGTTGGTCATCTTCACCACACTGCTCATTTCGCTCCTCATCAATGCCATTTCGTGTTGGTCATCTTCACCACACTGCTCATTTCGCTCTCACTCAATGCCATTTCGTGTTGGTCATCTTCACCACACTGCTCATTTCGCTCTCAATCAATGCCATTTCGTGTTGGTCACACCACACTGCTCATTTCGCTCTCACTCAATGCCATTTCGTGTTGGTCATCTTCACCACACTGCTCATTTCGCTCTCACTCAATGCCATTTCGTGTTGGTCATCTTCACCACACTGCTCATTTCGCTCTCACTCAATCAATGCCATTTCGTGTTGGTCATCTTCACCACACTGCTCATTTCGCTCTCACAATCAATGCCATTTCGTGTTGGTCATCTTCACCACACTGCTCATTTCGCTCTCACTCAATCAATGCCATTTCGTGTTGGTCATCTTCACCACACTGCTCATTTCGCTCTCACTCAATGCCATTTCGTGTTGGTCATCTTCACCACACTGCTCATTTCGCTCTCACTCAATGCCATTTCGTGTTGGTCATCTTCACCACACTGCTCATTTCGCTCTCACTCAATCAATGCCATTTCGTGTTGGTCATCTTCACCACACTGCTCATTTCGCTCTCACTCAATGCCAATTCGTGTTGGTCATCTTCACCACACTGCTCATTTCGCTCTCACTCAATCAATGCCATTTCGTGTTGGTCATCTTCACCACACTGCTCATTTCGCTCTCACTCAATCAATGCCATTTCGTGTTGGTCATCTTCACCACACTGCTCATTTCGCTCTCACTCAATCAATGCCATTTCGTGTTGGTCATCTTCACCACACTGCTCATTTCGCTCTCACTCAATCAATGCCATTTCGTGTTGGTCATCTTCACCACCTGCTCATTTCGCTCTCACAATCAATGCCATTTCGTGTTGGTCATCTTCACCACACTGCTCATTTCGCTCTCACTCAATCAATGCCATTTCGTGTTGGTCATCTTCACCACACTGCTCATTTCGCTCTCAACTCAATGCATTTCGTGTTGGTCATCTTCACCACACTGCTCATTTCGCTCTCACTCAATGCCATTTCGTGTTGGTCATCTTCACCACACTGCTCATTTCGCTCTCACTCATCAATGCCATTTCGTGTTGGTCATCTTCACCACACTGCTCATTTCGCTCTCACTCAATCAATGCCATTTCGTGTTGGTCATCTTCACCACACTGCTCATTTCGCTCTCACTCAATCAATGCCATTTCGTGTTGGTCATCTTCACCACACTGCTCATTTCGCTCTCACTCAATCAATGCCATTTCGTGTTGGTCATCTTCACCACACTGCTCATTTCGCTCTCACTCAATCAATGCCATTTCGTGTTGGTCATCTTCACCACACTGCTCATTTCGCTCACTCAATCAATGCCATTTCGTGTGGTCATCTTCACCACACTGCTCATTTCGCTCTCACTCAATGCCATTTCGTGTTGGTCATCTTCACCACATGCTCATTTCGCTCTCACTCAATCAATGCCATTTCGTGTTGGTCATCTTCACCACACTGCTCATTTCGCTCTCATCAATGCCATTTCGTGTTGGTCATCTTCACCACACTGCTCATTTCGCTCTCACTCATCAATGCCATTTCGTGTTGGTCATCTTCACCACACTGCTCATTTCGCTCTCACTCAATCAATGCCATTTCGTGTTGGTCATCTTCACCACACTGCTCATTTCGCTCTCACTCAATCAATGCCATTTCGTGTTGGTCATCTTCACCACACTGCTCATTTCGCTCTCACTCAATGCCATTTCGTGTTGGTCATCTTCACCACACTGCTCATTTCGCTCTCACTCAATGCCATTTCGTGTTGGTCATCTTCACCACACTGCTCATTTCGCTCTCAATCAATGCCATTTCGTGTTGGTCATCTTCACAACACTGCTCATTTCGCTCTCACTCAATGCCATTTCGTGTTGGTCATCTTCACCACACTGCTCATTTCGCTCTCACTCAATCAATGCCATTTCGTGTTGGTCATCTTCACCACACTGCTCATTTCGCTCTCACTCAATGCCATTTCGTGTTGGTCATCTTCACCACACTGCTCATTTCGCTCTCAATCAATGCAATTTCGTGTTGGTCATCTTCACCACACTGCTCATTTCGCTCTCACTCAATCAATGCCATTTCGTGTTGGTCATCTTCACCACATTGCTCATTTCGCTCTCACTCAATCAATGCCATTTCGTGTTGGTCATCTTCACCACACTGCTCATTTCGCTCTCACTCAATGCCAATTTCGTGTTGGTCATCTTCACACATGCTCATTTCGCTCTCACTCAATCAATGCCATTTCGTGTTGGTCATCTTCACCACACTGCTCATTTCGCTCTCACTCAATCAATGCCATTTCGTGTTGGTCATCTTCACCACACTGCTCATTTCGCTCTCACAATCAATGCCATTTCGTGTTGGTCATCTTCACCACACTGCTCATTTCGCTCTCACTCAATCAATGCCATTTCGTGTTGGTCATTCACCACACTGCTCATTTCGCTCTCACTCAATCAATGCCATTTCGTGTTGGTCATCTTCACCACACTGCTCATTTCGCTCTCACTCAATCAATGCCATTTCGTGTTGGTCATCTTCACCACACTGCTCATTTCGCTCTCACTCAATGCCATTTCGTGTTGGTCATCTTCACCACATTGCTCATTTCGCTCTCACTCAATGCCATTTCGTGTTGGTCATCTTCACCACACTGCTCATTTCGCTCTCACTCAATGCCATTTCGTGTTGGTCATCTTCACCACACTGCTCATTTCGCTCTCACTCAATCAATGCCATTTCGTGTTGGTCATCTTCACCACACTGCTCATTTCGCTCTCACTCAATGCCAATTCGTGTTGGTCATCTTCACCACACTGCTCATTTCGCTCTCACTCAATCATGCCATTTCGTGTTGGTCATCTTCACCACTGCTCATTTCGCTCTCACTCAATCAATGCCATTTCGTGTTGGTCATCTTCACCACACTGCTCATTTCGCTCTCACTCAATGCCATTTCGTGTTGGTCATCTTCACCACTGCTCATTTCGCTCTCACTCAACTCAATGCCATTTCGTGTTGGTCATCTTCACCACACTGCTCATTTCGCTCTCACTCAATGCCATTTCGTGTTGGTCATCTTCACCCACTGCTCATTTCGCTCTCACTCAATGCCATTTCGTGTTGGTCATCTTCACCACATGCTCATTTCGCTCTCACTCAATCAATGCCATTTCGTGTTGGTCATCTTCACCACACTGCTCATTTCGCTCTCATCAATCAATGCCATTTCGTGTTGGTCATCTTCACCACACTGCATTTCGCTCTCACTCAATCAATGCCATTTCGTGTTGGTCATCTTCACCACACTGCTCATTTCGCTCTCACTCAATCAATGCCATTTCGTGTTGGTCATCTTCACCACACTGCTCATTTCGCTCTCACAATCAATGCCATTTCGTGTTGGTCATCTTCACCACACTGCTCATTTCGCTCTCACTCAATCAATGCCATTTCGTGTTGGTCATCTTCACCACATGCTCATTTCGCTCTCACTCAATCAATGCCATTTCGTGTTGGTCATCTTCACACTGCTCATTTCGCTCTCACTCAATGCCATTTCGTGTTGGTCATCTTCACCACATGCTCATTTCGCTCTCACTCAATCAATGCCATTTCGTGTTGGTCATCTTCACCACACTGCTCATTTCGCTCACACTCAATGCCATTTCGTGTTGGTCATCTTCACCACACTGCTCATTTCGCTCTCACTCAATCAATGCCATTTCGTGTTGGTCATCTTCACCACACTGCTCATTTCGCTCTCACTCAATCAATGCCATTTCGTGTTGGTCATCTTCACCACACTGCTCATTTCGCTCTCACTCAATCAATGCCATTTCGTGTTGGTCATCTTCACCACACTGCTCATTTCGCTCTCACTCAATCAATGCCATTTCGTGTTGGTCATCTTCACCACTGCTCATTTCGCTCACTCAATCAATGCCATTTGTTGGTCATCTTCACCACACTGCTCATTTCGCTCTCATCAATCAATGCCATTTCGTGTTGGTCATCTTCACCACTGCTCATTTCGCTCTCATCATCAATGCCATTTCGTGTTGGTCATCTTCACCACACTGCTCATTTCGCTCTCAATCAATGCCATTTCGTGTTGGTCATCTTCACCACACTGCTCATTTCGCTCTCACTCAATGCCATTTCGTGTTGGTCATCTTCACCACACTGCTCATTTCGCTCTCACTCAATCAATGCCATTTCGTGTTGGTCATCTTCACCACACTGCTCATTTCGCTCTCACTCAATCAATGCCATTTCGTGTTGGTCATCTTCACCACACTGCTCATTTCGCTCACTCAATCAATGCCATTTCGTGTTGGTCATCTTCACCACATGCTCATTTCGCTCTACTCAATCAATGCCATTTCGTGTTGGTCATCTTCACCACACTGCTCATTTCGCTCTCACTCATCAATGCCATTTCGTGTTGGTCATCTTCACCACACTGCTCATTTCGCTCTCACTCAATCAATGCCATTCGTGTTGGTCATCTTCACCACACTGCTCATTTCGCTCACTCAATCAATGCCATTTCGTGTTGGTCATCTTCACCACACTGCTCATTTCGCTCTCACTCAATCAATGCCATTTCGTGTTGGTCATCTTCACCAACTGCTCATTTCGCTCTCACTCAATCAATGCCATTTCGTGTTGGTCATCTTCACCACATGCTCATTTCGCTCTCATCAATGCCATTTCGTGTTGGTCATCTTCACCACACTGCTCATTTCGCTCTCACTCAATCAATGCCATTTCGTGTTGGTCATCTTCACCACACTGCTCATTTCGCTCTCACTCAATCAATGCCATTTCGTGTTGGTCATCTTCACCACACTGCTCATTTCGCTCTCACTCATCAATGCCATTTCGTGTTGGTCATCTTCACCACACTGCTCATTTCGCTCTCACTCAATCAATGCCATTTCGTGTTGGTCATCTTCACACATGCTCATTTCGCTCTCACTCAATCAATGCCATTTCGTGTTGGTCATCTTCACCACACTGCTCATTTCGCTCTCACTCAATGCCATTTCGTGTTGGTCATCTTCACACACTGCTCATTTCGCTCTCTCAATCAATGCCATTTCGTGTTGGTCATCTTCACCACATGCTCATTTCGCTCTCACTCAATCAATGCCATTTCGTGTTGGTCATCTTCACCACACTGCTCATTTCGCTCTCACTCAATCAATGCCATTTCGTGTTGGTCATCTTCACCACACTGCTCATTTCGCTCTCACTATCAATGCCATTTCGTGTTGGTCATCTTCACCACACTGCTCATTTCGCTCTCACTCAATCAATGCCATTTCGTGTTGGTCATCTTCACCACACTGCTCATTTCGATCTACTCAATCAATGCCATTTCGTGTTGGTCATCTTCACCACATGCTCATTTCGCTCACTCAATGCCATTTCGTGTTGGTCATCTTCACCACACTGCTCATTTCGCTCACTCAATGCCATTTCGTGTTGGTCATCTTCACCACACTGCTCATTTCGCTCTCACTCAATCAATGCCATTTCGTGTTGGTCATCTTCACACACTGCTCATTTCGCTCTCACTCAATCAATGCCATTTCGTGTTGGTCATCTTCACACATGCTCATTTCGCTCTCACTCAATGCATTCGTGTTGGTCATTCACCACACTGCTCATTTCGCTCTCACTCAATCAATGCCATTCGTGTGGTCATCTTCACCACATGCTCATTTCGCTCTACTCAATCAATGCCATTTCGTGTTGTGTCTTCATCTTCACCACACTGCTCATTTCGCTCTCACTCAATGCCATTTCGTGTTGGTCATCTTCACCACACTGCTCATTTCGCTCTCACTCAATCAATGCCATTTAGTGTTGGTCATCTTCACACACTGCTCATTTCGCTCTCACTCAATGCCATTTCGGTTGGTCATCTTCACCACATGCTCATTTCGCTCTCACTCAATCAATGCCATTTCGTGTTGGTCATCTTCACCACAGCTCATTTCGCTCTACTCAATCAATGCCATTTCGTGTTGGTCATCTTCACCACATGCTCATTTCGCTCCACTCAATCAATGCCATTTCGTGTTGGTCATCTTCACCACACTGCTCATTTCGCTCTCACTCAATCAATGCCATTTCGTGTTGGTCATCTTCACCACACTGCTCATTTCGCTCTCACTCAATCAATGCCATTCGTGTTGGTCATCTTCACCACACTGCTCATTTCGCTCTCATCAATCAATGCCATTTCGTGTTGGTCATCTTCACCACACTGCTCATTTCGCTCTCACTCAATCAATGCCATTTCGTGTTGGTCATCTTCACCACACTGCTCATTTCGCTCTCACTCAATGCCATTTCGTGTTGGTCATCTTCACCACACTCATTTCGCTCTCACTCAATGCCATTTCGTTGGTCATCTTCACCACACTGCTCATTTCGCTCTCTCAATCAATGCCATTTCGTGTTGGTCTTCACCACACTGCTCATTTCGCTCTCACAATCAATGCCATTTCGGTTGGTCATCTTCACCACACTGCATTTCGCTCTCACTCAATCAATGCCTTCGTGTTGGTCATCTTCACCACACTGCTCATTTCGCTCTCACTCAATCAATGCCATTTCGTGTTGGTCATCTTCACACACTGCTCATTTCGCTCTCAATCAATGCCATTCGTGTTGGTCATCTTCACCACACTGCTCATTTCGCTCTCACTCAATCAATGCCATTTCGTGTTGGTCATCTTCACCACACTGCTCATTTCGCTCTCAATCAATGCCATTTCGTGTTGGTCATCTTCACCACACTGCTCATTTCGCTCTCACTCAATGCCATTTCGTGTTGGTCATCTTCACCACACTGCTCATTTCGCATCTCACTCAATGCCATTTCGTGTTGGTCATCTTCACCACATGCTCATTTCGCTCTCACTCAATCAATGCCATTTCGTGTTGGTCATCTTCACCACACTGCTCATTTCGCTCTCACTCAATCAATGCCATTTCGTGTTGGTCATCTTCACCACACTGCTCATTTCCGCTCTCAATCAATGCCATTTCGTGTGGTCATTCACACACTGCTCATTTCGCTTCACTCAATCAATGCCATTTCGTGTTGGTCATCTTCACAATGCTCATTTCGCTCTCACTCAATCATGCCATTTCGTGTGGTCATCTTCACCACATGCTCATTTCGCTCACTCAATCAATGCCATTTCGTGTTGGTCATCTTCACCACACTGCTCATTTCGCTCTCACTCAATCAATGCCATTTCGTGTTGGTCATTCACCACAGCTCATTTCGCTCTCACTCATCAATGCCATTTCGTGTTGGTCATCTTCACCACACTGCTCATTTCGCTCTCACTCAATCAATGCCATTTCGTGTTGGTCATCTTCACCACACTGCTCATTCGCTCTCACTCAATCAATGCCATTTCGTGTTGGTCATCTTCACCACACTGCTCATTTCGCTCACTCAATCAATGCCATTTCGTGTTGGTCATCTTCACCAACTGCTCATTCGCTCTCACTCAATCAATGCCATTTCGTGTTGGTCATCTTCACCACACTGCTCATTTCGCTCTCACTCAATCATGCCATTTCGTGTTGGTCATCTTCACCACATGCTCATTTCGCTCTCACTCATCAATGCCATTCGGTGGTCATCTTCACCACACTGCTCATTTCGCTCTCACTCAATCAATGCCATTTCGTGTTGGTCATCTTCACCACACTGCTCATTTCGCTCTCACTCAATGCCATTTCGTGTTGGTCATCTTCACCACACTGCTCATTTCGCCTCACTCAATGCCATTTCGTTTGGTCACTTCACACACAGCTCATTTCGCTCTCACTCAATCAATGCCATTCGTGTTGGTCATCTTCACCACATGCTCATTTCGCTCTCACTCAATCAATGCCATTTCGTGTTGGTCATCTTCACCACACTGCATTTCGCTCTCACTCAATCAATGCCATTTCGTGTTGGTCATCTTCACCACATGCTCATTTCGCTCTCACTCAATCAATGCCATTTCGTGTGGTCATCTCTCACCACACTGTCATTTCGCTCTCACAATCAATGCCATTTCGGTTGGTCATCTTCACCACACTGCTCATTTCCTCTCACTCAATCAATGCCATTTCGTGTTGGTCATCTTCACCACATGCTCATTTCGCTCTCATCACTCAATGCCATTTCGTGTTGGTCATATTCACCACACTGCTCATTTCGCTCTCAACTCAATGCATTCCTTTTGTCATCTTCACCACAACTGCTCATTTCGCTCTCACAATCAATGCCATTTCGTGTTGTCATCTTCACCACCTGCTCATTTCGCTCTCACTCAATCAATGCCATTTCGTGTTGGTCATCTTCACCACACTGCTCATTTCGCTCACTCAATCAATGCCATTTCGTGTGGTCATCTTCACCACACTGCTCATTTCGCTCTCACTCAATCAATGCCATTCGTGTTGGTCATCTTCACCACACTGCTCATTTCGCTCTCACTCAATCATGTTCGTGTTGGTCATCTTCACCACACTGCTCATTTCGCTCTCACTCAATGCCATTTCGTGTTGGTCATCTTCACCACACTGCTCATTTCGCTCTCACTCAATCAATGCCATTTCGTGTTGGTCATCTTCACCGCACTGCTCATTTCGCTCTCACTCAATCAATGCCATTTCGTGTTGGTCATCTTCACCACACTGCTCATTTCGCTCTCACTCAATCAATGCCATTTCGTGTTGGTCATCTTCACCACACTGCTCATTTCGCTCTCACTCAATCAATGCCATTTCGTGTTGGTCATCTTCACCACACTGCTCATTTCGCTCTCACTCAATCAATGCCATTTCGTGTTGGTCATCTTCACCACACTGCTCATTTCGCTCTCACTCAATTCAATGCCATTTCGTGTTGGTCATCTTCACCACACTGCTCATTTCGCTCTCACTCAATGCCATTTCGTGTTGGTCATCTTCACCACACTGCTCATTTCGCTTCACACAATCAATGCCATTTGTTGGTCATCTTCACCACACTGCTCATTTCGCTCTCACTCAATCAATGCCATTTCTGTTGGTCATCTTCACCACACTGCTCATTTCGCTCTCACTCAACCATTTCGTGTTGGTCATCTTCACCACACTGCTCATTCGCTCTCACTCAATGCCATTTCGTGTTGGTCATCTTCACCACACTGCTCATTTCGCTCTCACTCAATCAATGCCATTTCGTGTTGGTCATCTTCACCACACTGCTCATTTCGCTCTCATCAATCAATGCCATTTCGTGTTGGTCATCTTCACCACACTGCTCATTTCGCTCTCACTCAATGCCATTTCGTGTTGGTCATCTTCACCACTGCTCATTTCGCTCTCACTCAATCAATGCCATTTCGTGTTGGTCTTCACCACATGCTCATTTCGCTCTCACTCAATCAATGCCATTTCGTGTTGGTCATCTTCACCACATGCTCATTTCGCTCTCACTCAATCAATGCCATTTCGTGTTGGTCATCTTCACCACACTGCTCATTTCGCTCTCACTCAATCAATGCCATTTCGTGTTGGTCATCTTCACCACACTGCTCATTTCGCTCTCACTCAATCAATGCCATTTCGTGTTGGTCATCTTCACCACACTGCTCATTTCGCTCACTCAATCAATGCCATTTGTGTTGGTCATCTTCACCACATGCTCATTTCGCTCTCACTCAATCAATGCCATTTCGTGTTGGTCATCTTCACCACACTGCTCATTTCGCTCTCACTCAATCAATGCCATTTCGTGTTGGTCATCTTCACCACACTGCTCATTTCGCTCTCACTCAATCAATGCCATTTCGTGTTGGTCATCTTCACCACACTGCTCATTTCGCTCACTCAATCAATGCCATTTCGTGTTGGTCATCTTCACCACACTGCTCATTTCGCTCTCACTCAATCAATGCCATTTCGTGTTGGTCATCTTCACCACACTGCTCATTTCGCTCTCACTCAATCAATGCCATTTCGTGTTGGTCATCTTCACCACACTGCTCATTTCGCTCTCACTCAATCAATGCCATTCGTGTTGGTCATCTTCACCACACTGCTCATTTCGCTCTCACTCAAGCCATTTCGTGTTGGTCATCTTCACCAACTGCTCATTTCGCTTCACTCAATCAATGCCATTCGTGTTGGTCATCTTCACCACACTGCTCATTTCGCTACTCACTCAATGCCATTTCGTGTTGGTCATCTCACCACACTGCTCATTTCGCTACTCACTCAATGCCATTTCGTGGTCATCTTCACCACACTGCTCATTTCGCTCTCAATCAATGCCATTTCGTGTTGGTCATCTTCACACTGCTCATTTCGCTCTCACTCAATGCCATTTGTTGGTCATCTTCACCACACTGCTCATTTCGCTCTCACTCAATCAATGCCATTTCGTGTTGGTCATCTTCACACACTGCTCATTTCGCTCTCACTCAATCAATGCCATTTCGTGTTGGTCATCTTCACCCACTGCTCATTTCGCTCTCACTCAATCAATGCCATTTCGTGTTGGTCATCTTCACCACACTGCTCATTTCGCTCTCACTCAATCAATGCCATTTCGTGTGGTCATCTTCACCACACTGCTCATTTCGCTCACTCATCAATGCCATTTCGTGTTGGTCATCTTCACCACACTGCTCATTTCGCTCTCACTCAATGCCATTTCGTGTTGGTCATCTTCACCACACTGCTCATTTCGCTCTCACACAATCAATGCCATTGTGTTGGTCTTCACCACACTGCTCATTTCGCTCACTCAATCAATGCCATTTCGTGTTGGTCATCTTCACCACACTGCTCATTTCGCTCACTCAATCCCATTTCGTGTTGGTATCATCTCACCACACTGCTCATTTCGCTCACTAATCAATGCCATTTCGTGTTGGTCATCTCACCACACTGCTCATTCGCTCTCACTCAACAATGCCATTTCGTGTTGGTCATCTTCACCACACTGCTCATTTCGCTCTCAATCAATGCCATTTCGTGTGGTCATCTTCACCACACTGCTCATTCGCTTCACTCAATCAATGCCATTTCGTGTTGGTCATCTTCACCACATGCTCATTTCGCTCTCATCAATCAATGCCATTTCGTGTTGTCATCTTCCCACACTGCTCATTTCGCTCCACTCAATCATGCCATTTCGTGTTGGTCATCTTCACCACACTGCTCATTTCGCTCTCATCAATGCCATTTCGTGTTGGTCATCTTCACCACACTGCTCATTTCGCTCACTCAATCAATGCCATTTCGTGTTGGTCATCTTCACCACACTGTCATTTCGCTCTCACTCATCAATGCCATTTCGTGTTGGTCATCTCACACACTGCTGTCATTTCGCTCACTCAATGCCATTTCGGTGGTCATCTTCACCACACTGCTCATTCGCTCTCACTCAATCAATGCCATTTCGTGTTGGTCATCTTCACCACACACTGCTCATTCGCTCTCACTCAATCAATGCCATTTCGTGTTGGTCATCTTCACCAACTGCTCATTTCGCTCTCACTCAATCAATGCCATTTCGTGTTGGTCATCTTCACCACACTGCTCATTTCGCTCTCAATCAATGCCATTTGTGTTGGTCATCTTCACCACACTGCTCATTTCGCTCTCACTCAATCAATGCCATTTGTGTTGGTCATCTTCACCACACTGCTCATTTCGCTCTCACTCAATCAATGCCATTTCGTGTTGGTAATCTCACCACTGCTCATTTCGCTCTCACTCAATCAATGCCATTTCGTGTTGGTCATCTTAACCACTGCTCATTTCGCTCTCATCATCAAGGCCATTCGTGTTGGTATCTTCACCACACTGCTCATTCGCTCTCACTCAATGCCATTCGTGTTGGTCATCTTCACCACACTGTCATTTCGCTCTCACAATCAATGCCATTTCGTGTTGGTCATCTTCCACATGCTCATTTCGCTCACTCAATCAATGCATTTCGTGTTGGTCATCTTCACACACTGTCATTTCGCTCTCACTCAATGCCATTCGTTGGTCATCTTCAC
>MRSW03000552.1:0-21914 GCA_001923025.3 Taenia multiceps
TCACCACACTGCTCATTTCGCTCTCACTCAATCAATGCCATTCGTGTTGTCATCTTCACCACACTGCTCATTTCGCTCTCACTCAATCAATGCCATTTCGTGTTGGTCATCTTCACCACACTGCTCATTTCGCTCTCAACTCAATGCCATTTCGTTTGGTCATCTTCACCACACTGCTCATTTCGCTCTCACTCATCAATGCCATTTCGTGTTGGTCATCTTCACCACACTGCTCATTTCGCTCTACTCAATCAATGCCATTTCGTGTTGGTCATCTCACCACACTGCTCATTTCGCTCTCACTCAATCAATGCCATTTCTGTTGGTCATCTTCACCACACTGCTCATTTCGCTCTCACTCAATGCCATTTCGTGTTGGTCATCTTCACCACACTGCTCATTTCGCTCTCACTCAATCAATGCCATTTCGTGTTGGTCATCTTCACCACACTGCTCATTTCGCTCTCACTCAATCAAGCCATTTCGTGTTGGTCATCTTCACACACACGCTCATTTCGCTCTCTCTCACTCAATCAATGCCATTTCGTGTTGGTCATCTTCACCACACTGCTCATTTCGCTCTCACTCAATCAATGCCATTTCGTGTTGGTCATCTTCACCACACTGCTCATTTCGCTCTCACTCAATCAATGCCATTTCGTGTTGGTCATCTTCACCACACTGCTCATTTCGCTCTCACTCAATCAATGCCATTTCGTGTTGGTCATCTTCACCACACTGCTCATTTCGCTCTCACACAATGCCATTTCGTGTTGGTCATCTTCACCACACTGCTCATTTCGCTCTCACTCAATCAATGCCATTTCGTGTTGGTCATCTTCACCACACTGCTCATTTCGCTCTCACTCAATCAATGCCATTTCGTGTTGGTCATCTTCACCACTCATTTCGCTCTCACTCACAATGCCATTTCGTTTGGTCATCTTCACCACACTGCTCATTTCGCTCTCACTCAATGCCATTTCGTGTTGGTCATCTTCACCACACTGCTCATTTCGCTCTCACTCAATGCCATTTCGTGTTGGTCATCTTCACCACACTGCTCATTTCGCTCTCACTCAATGCCATTTCGTGTTGGTCATCTTCACCACACTGCTCATTTCGCTCTCACTCAATCAGCCATTTCGTGTTGGTCATCTTCACCACACTGCTCATTTCGCTCTCACTCAATCAATGCCATTTCGTGTTGGTCATCTTCACCACACTGCTCATTTCGCTCTCACTCAATCAATGCCATTTCGTGTTGGTCATCTTCACCACACTGCTCATTTCGCTCTCACTCAATGCCATTTCGTGTTGGTCATCTTCACCACACTGCTCATTTCGCTCTCACTCAATGCCATTTCGTGTTGGTCATCTTCACCACACTGCTCATTTCGCTCTCACTCAATGCCATTTCGTGTTTGTCATCTTCACCACACTGCTCATTTCGCTCTCACTCAATCAATGCCATTTCGTGTTGGTCATCTTCACCACACTGCTCATTTCGCTCTCACTCAATCAATGCCATTTCGTGTTGGTCATCTTCACCACACTGCTCATTTCGCTCTCACTCAATGCCATTTCGTGTTGGTCATCTTCACCACACTGCTCATTTCGTCCTCACTCAATCATGCCATTTCGTGTTGGTCATCTTCACCACACTGCTCATTTCGCTCTCACTCATCAATGCCATTTCGTGTTGGTCATCTTCACCACACTGCTCATTTCGCTCTCACTCAATCAATGCCATTTCGTGTTGGTCATCTTCACCACACTGCTCATTTCGCTCTCACTCAACAATGCCATTTCGTGTTGGTCATCTTCACCACACTGCTCATTTCGCTCTCACTCAATCATTTTCGTGTTGGTCATCTTCACCACACTGCTCATTTCGCTCTCACTCAATCAATGCCATTTCGTGTTGGTCATCTTCACCACACTGCTCATTTCGCTCTCAATCAATGCCATTTCGTGTTGGTCATCTTCACCACACTGCTCATTTCGCTCTCACTCAATCAATGCCATTTCGTGTTGGTCATCTTCACCACACTGCTCATTTCGCTCTCACTCAATGCCATTTCGTGTTGGTCATCTTCACCACACTGCTCATTTCGCTCTCACTCAATCAATGCCATTTCGTGTTGGTCATCTTCACCACACTGCCATTTCGCTCTCACTCAATCATGCCATTTCGTGTTGGTCATCTTCACCACACTGCTCATTTCGCTCTCACTCAATCATGCCATTTCGTGTTGGTCATCTTCACCACACTGCTCATTTCGCTCTCACTCAATGCCATTTCGTGTTGGTCATCTTCACCACACTGCTCATTTCGCTCTCACTCAATCAATGCCATTTCGTGTTGGTCATCTTCACCACACTGCTCATTTCGCTCTCACTCAATCAATGCCATTTCGTGTTGGTCATCTTCACCACACTGCTCATTTCGCTCTCACACTCAATGCCATTTCGTGTTGGTCATCTTCACCACACTGCTCATTTCGCTCTCACTCAATGCCATTTCGTGTTGGTCATCTTCACCACACTGCTCATTTCGCTCTCACTCACTCAATGCCATTTCGTGTTGGTCATCTTCACCACACTGCTCATTTCGCTCTCACTCAATCAATGCCATTTCGTGTTGGTCATCTTCACCACACTGCTCATTTCGCTCTCACTCAAATGCCATTTCGTGTTGGTCATCTTCACCACACTGCTCATTTCGCTCTCACTCATCATGCCATTTCGTGTTGGTCATCTTCACCACACTGCTCATTTCGCTCTCACTCAATGCCATTTCGTGTTGGTCATCTTCACCACACTGCTCATTTCGCTCTCACTCAATCAATGCCATTTCGTGTTGGTCATCTTCACCACACTGCTCATTTCGCTCTCACTCAATGCCATTTCGTGTTGGTCATCTTCACCACACTGCTCATTTCGCTCTCACTCAATCATGCCATTTCGTGTTGGTCATCTTCACCACACTGCTCATTTCGCTCTCACTCAATCAATGCCATTTCGTGTTGGTCATCTTCACCACACTGCTCATTTCGCTCTCACTCAATCAATGCCATTTCGTGTTGGTCATCTTCACCACACTGCTCATTTCGCTCTCACTCAATCATGCCATTTCGTGTTGGTCATCTTCACCACACTGCTCATTTCGCTCTCACTCACTCAATGCCATTTCGTGTTGGTCATCTTCACCACACTGCTCATTTCGCTCTCACTCAAATCAATGCCATTTCGTGTTGGTCATCTTCACCACACTGCTCATTTCGCTCTCACTCATCAATGCCATTTCGTGTTGGTCATCTTCACCACACTGCTCATTTCGCTCTCACTCAATCAATGCCATTTCGTGTTGGTCATCTTCACCACACTGCTCATTTCGCTCTCACTCAACAATGCCATTTCGTGTTGGTCATCTTCACCACACTGCTCATTTCGCTCTCACTCAATCCATTTTCGTGTTGGTCATCTTCACCACACTGCTCATTTCGCTCTCACTCAATCAATGCCATTTCGTGTGGTCATCTTCACCACACTGCTCATTTCGCTCTCACTCAATGCAATTTCGTGTTGGTCATCTTCACCACACTGCTCATTTCGCTCTCACTCAATCAATGCCATTTCGTGTTGGTCATCTTCACCACACTGCTCATTTCGCTCTCACTCAATCAATGCCATTTCGTGTTGGTCATCTTCACCACACTGCTCATTTCGCTCTCACTCAATCAATGCCATTTCGTGTTGGTCATCTTCACCACACTGCTCATTTCGCTCTCACTCAATCAATGCCATTTCGTGTTGGTCATCTTCACCACACTGCTCATTTCGCTCTCACTCAATCAATGCCATTTCGTGTTGGTCATCTTCACCACACTGCTCATTTCGCTCTCACTCAATGCCATTTCGTGTTGGTCATCTTCACCACACTGCTCATTTCGCTCTCACTCAATCAATGCCATTTCGTGTTGGTCATCTTCACCACACTGCTCATTTCGCTCTCACTCAATCAATGCCATTTCGTGTTGGTCATCTTCACCACACTGCTCATTTCGCTCTCACTCAATGCCATTTCGTGTTGGTCATCTTCACCACACTGCTCATTTCGCTCTCACTCAATGCCATTTCGTGTTGGTCATCTTCACCACACTGCTCATTTCGCTCTCACTCAATCAATGCCATTTCGTGTTGGTCATCTTCACCACACTGCTCATTTCGCTCTCACTCAATCAATGCCATTTCGTGTTGGTCATCTTCACCACACTGCTCATTTCGCTCTCACTCAATCAATGCCATTTCGTGTTGGTCATCTTCACCACACTGCTCATTTCGCTCTCACTCAATCAATGCCATTTCGTGTTGGTCATCTTCACCACACTGCTCATTTCGCTCTCACTCAATCAATGCCATTGTGTTGGTCATCTTCACCACACTGCTCATTTCGCTCTCACTAATCAATGCCATTTCGTGTTGGTCATCTTCACCACACTGCTCATTTCGCTCTCACTCAATGCCATTTCGTTTTGGTCATCTTCACCACACTGCTCATTTCGCTCTCACTCAATCAATGCCATTTCGTGTTGGTCATCTTCACCACACTGCTCATTTCGCTCTCACTCAATCAATGCCATTTCGTGTTGGTCATCTTCACCACACTGCTCATTTCGCTCTCACTCAATCAATGCCATTTCGTGTTGGTCATCTTCACCACACTGCTCATTTCGCTCTCACTCAATCAATGCCATTTCGTGTTGGTCATCTTCACCACACTGCTCATTTCGCTCTCACTCAATCAATGCCATTTCGTGTTGGTCATCTTCACCACACTGCTCATTTCGCTCTCACTCAATCAATGCCATTTCGTGTTGGTCATCTTCACCACACTGCTCATTTCGCTCTCACTCACAATGCCATTTCGTGTTGGTCATCTTCACCACACTGCTCATTTCGCTCTCACTCATCATGCCATTTCGTGTTGGTCATCTTCACCACACTGCTCATTTCGCTCTCACTCAATCAATGCCATTTCGTGTTGGTCATCTTCACCACACTGCTCATTTCGCTCTCACTCAATGCCATTTCGTGTTGGTCATCTTCACCACACTGCTCATTTCGCTCTCACTCAATGCCATTTCGTGTTGGTCATCTTCACCACACTGCTCATTTCGCTCTCACTCAATGCCATTTCGTGTTGGTCATCTTCACCACACTGCTCATTTCGCTCTCACTCAATGCCATTTCGTGTTGGTCATCTTCACCACACTGCTCATTTCGCTCTCACTCAATCAATGCCATTTCGTGTTGGTCATCTTCACCACACTGCTCATTTCGCTCTCACTCAATCAATGCCATTTCGTGTTGGTCATCTTCACCACACTGCTCATTTCGCTCTCACTCAATCAATGCCATTTCGTGTTGGTCATCTTCACCACACTGCTCATTTCGCTCTCACTCAATGCCATTTCGTGTTGGTCATCTTCACCACACTGCTCATTTCGCTCTCACTCAATCAATGCCATTTCGTGTTGGTCATCTTCACCACACTGCTCATTTCGCTCTCACTCAATCAATGCCATTTCGTGTTGGTCATCTTCACCACACTGCTCATTTCGCTCTCACTCAATCAATGCCATTTCGTGTTGGTCATCTTCACCACACTGCTCATTTCGCTCTCACTCAATGCCATTTCGTGTTGGTCATCTTCACCACACTGCTCATTTCGCTCTCACTCAATCAATGCCATTTCGTGTTGGTCATCTTCACACACTGCTCATTTCGCTCTCACTCAATCAATGCCATTTCGTGTTGGTCATCTTCACCACACTGCTCATTTCGCTCTCACTCAATGCCATTTCGTGTTGGTCATCTTCACCACACTGCTCATTTCGCTCTCACTCAATCAATGCCATTTCGTGTTGGTCATCTTCACCACACTGCTCATTTCGCTCTCACTCTCAATGCCATTTCGTGTTGGTCATCTTCACCACACTGCTCATTTCGCTCTCACTCAATCAATGCCATTTCGTGTTGGTCATCTTCACCACACTGCTCATTTCGCTCTCACCATCAATGCCATTTCGTGTTGGTCATCTTCACCACACTGCTCATTTCGCTCTCACTCAATCAATGCCATTTCGTGTTGGTCATCTTCACCACACTGCTCATTTCGCTCTCACAAATGCCATTTCGTGTTGGTCATCTTCACCACACTGCTCATTTCGCTCTCACTCAATCATGCCATTTCGTGTTGGTCATCTTCACCACACTGCTCATTTCGCTCTCACTCAATGCCATTTCGTGTTGGTCATCTTCACCACACTGCTCATTTCGCTCGCTCACTCAATGCCATTTCGTGTTGGTCATCTTCACCACACTGCTCATTTCGCTCTCACTCAATGCCATTTCGTGTTGGTCATCTTCACCACACTGCTCATTTCGCTCTCACTCTCAATGCCATTTCGTGTTGGTCATCTTCACACACACTGCTCATTTCGCTCTCACTCAATCAATGCCATTTCGTGTTGGTCATCTTCACCACACTGCTCATTTCGCTCTCACTCAATGCCATTTCGTGTTGGTCATCTTCACCACACTGCTCATTTCGCTCTCACTCAATCAATGCCATTTCGTGTTTGGTCATCTTCACCACACTGCTCATTTCGCTCTCACTCAATCAATGCCATTTCGTGTTGGTCATCTTCACCACACTGCTCATTTCGCTCTCACTCAATGCCATTTCGTGTTGGTCATCTTCACCACACTGCTCATTTCGCTCTCACTCAATGCCATTTCGTGTTGGTCATCTTCACCACACTGCTCATTTCGCTCTCACTCAATCAATGCCATTTCGTGTTGGTCATCTTCACCACACTGCTCATTTCGCTCTCACTCAATCAATGCCATTTCGTGTTGGTCATCTTCACCACACTGCTCATTTCGCTCTCACTCAATCAATGCCATTTCGTGTTGGTCATCTTCACCACACTGCTCATTTCGCTCTCACTCAATCAATGCCATTTCGTGTTGGTCATCTTCACCACACTGCTCATTTCGCTCTCACTCAATCAATGCCATTTCGTGTTGGTCATCTTCACCACACTGCTCATTTCGCTCTCACTCAATCAATGCCATTTCGTGTTGGTCATCTTCACCACACTGCTCATTTCGCTCTCACTCAATGCCATTTCGTGTTGGTCATCTTCACCACACTGCTCATTTCGCTCTCACTCAATGCCATTTCGTGTTGGTCATCTTCACCACACTGCTCATTTCGCTCTCACTCAATCAATGCCATTTCGTGTTGGTCATCTTCACCACACTGCTCATTTCGCTCTCACTCAATGCCATTTCGTGTTGGTCATCTTCACCACACTGCTCATTTCGCTCTCACTCAATGCCATTTCGTGTTGGTCATCTTCACCACACTGCTCATTTCGCTCTCACTCAATGCCATTTCGTGTTGGTCATCTTCACCACACTGCTCATTTCGCTCTCACTCAATCATGCCATTTCGTGTTGGTCATCTTCACCACACTGCTCATTTCGCTCTCACTCAATCAATGCCATTTCGTGTTGGTCATCTTCACCACACTGCTCATTTCGCTCTCACTCAATCAATGCCATTTCGTGTTGGTCATCTTCACCACACTGCTCATTTCGCTCTCACTCAATCAATGCCATTTCGTGTTGGTCATCTTCACCACACTGCTCATTTCGCTCTCACTCAATGCCATTTCGTGTTGGTCATCTTCACCACACTGCTCATTTCGCTCTCACTCAATCAATGCCATTTCGTGTTGGTCATCTTCACCACACTGCTCATTTCGCTCTCACTCAATGCCATTTCGTGTTGGTCATCTTCACCACACTGCTCATTTCGCTCTCACTCAATGCCATTTCGTGTTGGTCATCTTCACCACACTGCTCATTTCGCTCTCACTCAATGCCATTTCGTGTTGGTCATCTTCACCACACTGCTCATTTCGCTCTCACTCAATCAATGCCATTTCGTGTTGGTCATCTTCACCACACTGCTCATTTCGCTCTCACTCAATGCCATTTCGTGTTGGTCATCTTCACCACTCTGCTCATTTCGCTCTCACTCAATGCCATTTCGTGTTGGTCATCTTCACCACACTGCTCATTTCGCTCTCACTCAATCATGCCATTTCGTGTTGGTCATCTTCACCACACTGCTCATTTCGCTCTCACTCAATGCCATTTCGTGTTGGTCATCTTCACCACACTGCTCATTTCGCTCTCACTCAATGCCATTTCGTGTTGGTCATCTTCACCACACTGCTCATTTCGCTCTCACTCAATGCCATTTCGTGTTGGTCATCTTCACCACACTGCTCATTTCGCTCTCACTCAATGCCATTTCGTGTTGGTCATCTTCACCACACTGCTCATTTCGCTCTCACTCAATGCCATTTCGTGTTGGTCATCTTCACCACACTGCTCATTTCGCTCTCACTCAATCAATGCCATTTCGTGTTGGTCATCTTCACCACACTGCTCATTTCGCTCTCACTCAATGCCATTTCGTGTTGGTCATCTTCACCACACTGCTCATTTCGCTCTCACTCAATCAATGCCATTTCGTGTTGGTCATCTTCACCACACTGCTCATTTCGCTCTCACTCAATCAATGCCATTTCGTGTTGGTCATCTTCACCACACTGCTCATTTCGCTCTCACTCAATCAATGCCATTTCGTGTTGGTCATCTTCACCACACTGCTCATTTCGCTCTCACTCAATGCCATTTCGTGTTGGTCATCTTCACCACACTGCTCATTTCTCGCTCTCACTCAATGCCATTTCGTGTTGGTCATCTTCACCACACTGCTCATTTCGCTCTCACTCAATCAATGCCATTTCGTGTTGGTCATCTTCACCACACTGCTCATTTCGCTCTCACTCAATCAATGCCATTTCGTGTTGGTCATCTTCACCACACTGCTCATTTCGCTCTCACTCAATGCCATTTCGTGTTGGTCATCTTCACCACACTGCTCATTTCGCTCTCACTCAATGCCATTTCGTGTTGGTCATCTTCACCACACTGCTCATTTCGCTCTCACTCATCAATGCCATTTCGTGTTGGTCATCTTCACCACACTGCTCATTTCGCTCTCACTCAATCAATGCCATTTCGTGTTGGTCATCTTCACCACACTGCTCATTTCGCTCTCACTCAATCAATGCCATTTCGTGTTGGTCATCTTCACCACACTGCTCATTTCGCTCTCACTCATCAATGCCATTTCGTGTTGGTCATCTTCACCACACTGCTCATTTCGCTCTCACTCAATCAATGCCAT
The DNA here is from genome assembly GCA_001923025.3 of Taenia multiceps. Classification (NCBI taxonomy): domain Eukaryota; kingdom Metazoa; phylum Platyhelminthes; class Cestoda; order Cyclophyllidea; family Taeniidae; genus Taenia; species Taenia multiceps. The sequence goes on from MRSW03000552.1 coordinate 9,341, forward strand.
TTCGTGTTGGTCATCTTCACCACACTGCTCATTTCGCTCTCACTCAATCAATGCCATTTCGTGTTGGTCATCTTCACCACACTGCTCATTTCGCTCTCACTCAATGCCATTTCGTGTTGGTCATCTTCACCACACTGCTCATTTCGCTCTCACTCAATGCCATTTCGTGTTGGTCATCTTCACCACACTGCTCATTTCGCTCTCCTACAATCAATGCCATTTCGTGTTGGTCATCTTCACCACACTGCTCATTTCGCTCTCACTCAATGCCATTTCGTGTTGGTCATCTTCACCACACTGCTCATTTCGCTCTCACTCAATCAATGCCATTTCGTGTTGGTCATCTTCACCACACTGCTCATTTCGCTCTCACTCAATCAATGCCATTTCGTGTTGGTCATCTTCACCACACTGCTCATTTCGCTCTCATCGCTCTCACTCAATGCCATTTCGTGTTGGTCATCTTCACCACACTGCTCATTTCGCTCTCACTCAATCATGCCATTTCGTGTTGGTCATCTTCACCACACTGCTCATTTCGCTCTCACTCAATGCCATTTCGTGTTGGTCATCTTCACCACACTGCTCATTTCGCTCTCACTCAATCAATGCCATTTCGTGTTGGTCATCTTCACCACACTGCTCATTTCGCTCTCACTCAATCAATGCCATTTCGTGTTGGTCATCTTCACCACACTGCTCATTTCGCTCTCACTCAATCAATGCCATTTCGTGTTGGTCATCTTCACCACACTGCTCATTTCGCTCTCACTCAATCAATGCCATTTTGTGTTGGTCATCTTCACCACACTGCTCATTTCGCTCTCACTCAATCAATGCCATTTCGTGTTGGTCATCTTCACCACACTGCTCATTTCGCTCTCACTCAATCAATGCCATTTCGTGTTGGTCATCTTCACCACACTGCTCATTTCGCTCTCACTCAATGCCATTTCGTGTTGGTCATCTTCACCACACTGCTCATTTCGCTCTCACTCAATCAATGCCATTTCGTGTTGGTCATCTTCACCACACTGCTCATTTCGCTCTCACTCAATGCCATTTCGTGTTGGTCATCTTCACCACACTGCTCATTTCGCTCTCACTCAATGCCATTTCGTGTTGGTCATCTTCACCACACTGCTCATTTCGCTCTCACTCAATGCCATTTCGTGTTGGTCATCTTCACCACACTGCTCATTTCGCTCTCACTCACTCAATGCCATTTCGTGTTGGTCATCTTCACCCCACTGCTCATTTCGCTCTCACTCAATCAATGCCATTTCGTGTTGGTCATCTTCACCACACTGCTCATTTCGCTCTCACTCAATGCCATTTCGTGTTGGTCATCTTCACCACACTGCTCATTTCGCTCTCACTCAATGCCATTTCGTGTTGGTCATCTTCACCACACTGCTCATTTCGCTCTCACTCAATGCCATTTCGTGTTGGTCATCTTCACCACACTGCTCATTTCGCTCTCACTCAATGCCATTTCGTGTTGGTCATCTTCACCACACTGCTCATTTCGCTCTCACTCAATGCCATTTCGTGTTGGTCATCTTCACCACACTGCTCATTTCGCTCTCACTCAATGCCATTTCGTGTTGGTCATCTTCACCACACTGCTCATTTCGCTCTCACTCAATCCATTTCGTGTTGGTCATCTTCACCACACTGCTCATTTCGCTCTCACTCAATCAATGCCATTTCGTGTTGGTCATCTTCACCACACTGCTCATTTCGCTCTCACTCAATCAATGCCATTTCGTGTTGGTCATCTTCACCACCTGCTCATTTCGCTCTCACTCATCATGCCATTTCGTGTTGGTCATCTTCACCACACTGCTCATTTCGCTCTCACTCAATGCCATTTCGTGTTGGTCATCTTCACCACACTGCTCATTTCGCTCTCACTCAATGCATTTCGTGTTGGTCATCTTCACCACACTGCTCATTTCGCTCTCACTCAATGCCATTTCGTGTTGGTCATCTTCACCACACTGCTCATTTCGCTCTCACTCAATCATGCCATTTCGTGTTGGTCATCTTCACCACACTGCTCATTTCGCTCTCACTCAATGCCATTTCGTGTTGGTCATCTTCACCACACTGCTCATTTCGCTCTCACTCAATGCCATTTCGTGTTGGTCATCTTCACCACACTGCTCATTTCGCTCTCACTCAATGCCATTTCGTGTTGGTCATCTTCACCACACTGCTCATTTCGCTCTCACTCAATCAATGCCATTTCGTGTTGGTCATCTTCACCACACTGCTCATTTCGCTCTCACTCAATCAATGCCATTTCGTGTTGGTCATCTTCACCACACTGCTCATTTCGCTCTCACTCAATCAATGCCATTTCGTGTTGGTCATCTTCACCACACTGCTCATTTCGCTCTCACTCAATCAGTGCCATTTCGTGTTCGTCATCTTCACCACACTGCTCATTTCGCTCTCACTCAATGCCATTTCGTGTTGGTCATCTTCACCACACTGCTCATTTCGCTCTCACTCAATGCCATTTCGTGTTGGTCATCTTCACCACACTGCTCATTTCGCTCTCACTCAAATCAATGCCATTTCGTGTTGGTCATCTTCACACCACACTGCTCATTTCGCTCTCACTCAATCAATGCCATTTCGTGTTGGTCATCTTCACCACACTGCTCATTTCGCTCTCACTCAATGCCATTTCGTGTTGGTCATCTTCACCACACTGCTCATTTCGCTCTCACTCAATGCCATTTCGTGTTGGTCATCTTCACCACACTGCTCATTTCGCTCTCACTCAATCAATGCCATTTCGTGTTGGTCATCTTCACCACACTGCTCATTTCGCTCTCACTCAATGCCATTTCGTGTTGGTCATCTTCACCACACTGCTCATTTCGCTCTCACTCAATCAATGCCATTTCGTGTTGGTCATCTTCACCACACTGCTCATTTCGCTCTCACTCAATCAATGCCATTTCGTGTTGGTCATCTTCACCACACTGCTCATTTCGCTCTCACTCAATGCCATTTCGTGTTGGTCATCTTCACCACACTGCTCATTTCGCTCTCACTCAATCAATGCCATTTCGTGTTGGTCATCTTCACCACACTGCTCCTTTCGCTCTCACTCAATGCCATTTCGTGTTGGTCATCTTCACCACACTGCTCATTTCGCTCTCACTCAATGCCATTTCGTGTTGGTCATCTTCACCACACTGCTCATTTCGCTCTCACTCAATCAATGCCATTTCGTGTTGGTCATCTTCACCACACTGCTCATTTCGCTCTCACTCAATCAATGCCATTTCGTGTTGGTCATCTTCACCACACTGCTCATTTCGCTCTCACTCAATCAATGCCATTTCGTGTTGGTCATCTTCACCACACTGCTCATTTCGCTCTCACTCAATCAATGCCATTTCGTGTTGGTCATCTTCACCACACTGCTCATTTCGCTCTCACTCAATCAATGCCATTTCGTGTTGGTCATCTTCACCACACTGCTCATTTCGCTCTCACTCAATGCCATTTCGTGTTGGTCATCTTCACCACACTGCTCATTTCGCTCTCACTCAATCAATGCCATTTCGTGTTGGTCATCTTCACCACACTGCTCATTTCGCTCTCACTCAATGCCATTTCGTGTTGGTCATCTTCACCACACTGCTCATTTCGCTCTCACTCAATGCCATTTCGTGTTGGTCATCTTCACCACACACTGCTCATTTCGCTCTCACTCAATCAATGCCATTTCGTGTTGGTCATCTTCACCACACTGCTCATTTCGCTCTCACCTCAATGCCATTTCGTGTTGGTCATCTTCACCACACTGCTCATTTCGCTCTCACTCAATCAATGCCATTTCGTGTTGGTCATCTTCACACACTGCTCATTTCGCTCTCACTCAATGCCATTTCGTGTTGGTCATCTTCACCACACTGCTCATTTCGCTCTCACTCAATGCCATTTCGTGTTGGTCATCTTCACCACACTGCTCATTTCGCTCTCACTCAATCAATTTCGTGTTGGTCATCTTCACCACACTGCTCATTTCGCTCTCACTCAATGCCATTTCGTGTTGGTCATCTTCACCACACTGCTCATTTCGCTCTCACTCAATGCCATTTCGTGTTGGTCATCTTCACCACACTGCTCATTTCGCTCTCACTCAATGCCATTTCGTGTTGGTCATCTTCACCACCACACTGCTCATTTCGCTCTCACTCAATGCCATTTCGTGTTGGTCATCTTCACCACACTGCTCATTTCGCTCTCACTCAATCAATGCCATTTCGTGTTGGTCATCTTCACCACACTGCTCATTTCGCTCTCACTCAATCAATGCCATTTCGTGTTGGTCATCTTCACCACACTGCTCATTTCGCTCTCACTCAATCAATGCCATTTCGTGTTGGTCATCTTCACCACACTGCTCATTTCGCTCTCACTCAATGCCATTTCGTGTTGGTCATCTTCACCACACTGCTCATTTCGCTCTCACTCAATGCCATTTCGTGTTGGTCATCTTCACCACACTGCTCATTTCGCTCTCACTCAATGCCATTTCGTGTTGGTCATCTTCACCACACTGCTCATTTCGCTCTCACTCAATGCATTTTCGTGTTGGTCATCTTCACCACACTGCTCATTTCGCTCTCACTCAATGCCATTTCGTGTTGGTCATCTTCACCACACTGCTCATTTCGCTCTCACTCAATCAATGCCATTTCGTGTTGGTCATCTTCACCACACTGCTCATTTCGCTCTCACTCAATCAATGCCATTTCGTGTTGGTCATCTTCACCACACTGCTCATTTCGCTCTCACTCAATCAATGCCATTTCGTGTTGGTCATCTTCACCACACTGCTCATTTCGCTCTCACTCAATGCCATTTCGTGTTGGTCATCTTCACCACACTGCTCATTTCGCTCTCACTCAATCAATGCCATTTCGTGTTGGTCATCTTCACCACACTGCTCATTTCGCTCTCACTCAATCAATGCCATTTCGTGTTGGTCATCTTCACCACACTGCTCATTTCGCTCTCACTCAATCAATGCCATTTCGTGTTGGTCATCTTCACCACACTGCTCATTTCGCTCTCACTCACTCAATGCCATTTCGTGTTGGTCATCTTCACCACACTGCTCATTTCGCTCGCTCTCACTCAATGCCATTTCGTGTTGGTCATCTTCACCACACTGCTCATTTCGCTCTCACTCAATCAATGCCATTTCGTGTTGGTCATCTTCACCACACTGCTCATTTCGCTCTCACTCAATGCCATTTCGTGTTGGTCATCTTCACCACACTGCTCATTTCGCTCTCACTCAATCAATGCCATTTCGTGTTGGTCATCTTCACCACACTGCTCATTTCGCTCTCACTCATCAATGCCATTTCGTGTTGGTCATCTTCACCACACTGCTCATTTCGCTCTCTCACTCAATGCCATTTCGTGTTGGTCATCTTCACCACACTGCTCATTTCGCTCTCACTCATCATCAATGCCATTTCGTGTTGGTCATCTTCACCACACTGCTCATTTCGCTCACTCAATGCCATTTCGTGTTGGTCATCTTCACCACACTGCTCATTTCGCTCTCACTCAATCATTTTCGTGTTGGTCATCTTCACCACACTGCTCATTTCGCTCTCACTCAACATGCCATTTCGTGTTGGTCATCTTCACCACACTGCTCATTTCGCTCTCACTCATCAATGCCATTTCGTGTTGGTCATCTTCACCACACTGCTCATTTCGCTCTCACTCATCAATGCCATTTCGTGTTGGTCATCTTCACCACACTGCTCATTTCGCTCTCACTCAATCAATGCCATTTCGTGTTGGTCATCTTCACCACACTGCTCATTTCGCTCTCACTCATCAATGCCATTTCGTGTTGGTCATCTTCACCACACTGCTCATTTCGCTCTCACTCAATGCCATTTCGTGTTGGTCATCTTCACCACACTGCTCATTTCGCTCTCACTCAATCAATGCCATTTCGTGTTGGTCATCTTCACCACACTGCTCATTTCGCTCTCACTCAATGCCATTTCGTGTTGGTCATCTTCACCACACTGCTCATTTCGCTCTCACTCAATGCCATTTCGTGTTGGTCATCTTCACCACACTGCTCATTTCGCTCTCTCTCAATCAATGCCATTTCGTGTTGGTCATCTTCACCACACTGCTCATTTCGCTCTCACTCATCAATGCCATTTCGTGTTGGTCATCTTCACCACACTGCTCATTTCGCTCTCACTCAATCAATGCCATTTCGTGTTGGTCATCTTCACCACACTGCTCATTTCGCTCTCACTCAATCAATGCCATTTCGTGTTGGTCATCTTCACCACACTGCTCATTTCGCTCTCACTCAATCAATGCCATTTCGTGTTGGTCATCTTCACCACACTGCTCATTTCGCTCTCACTCAATCAATGCCATTTCGTGTTGGTCATCTTCACCACACTGCTCATTTCGCTCTCACTCATCAATGCCATTTCGTGTTGGTCATCTTCACCACACTGCTCATTTCGCTCTCACTCAATGCCATTTCGTGTTGGTCATCTTCACCACACTGCTCATTTCGCTCTCACTCAATCAATGCCATTTCGTGTTGGTCATCTTCACCACACTGCTCATTTCGCTCTCACTCAATGCCATTTCGTGTTGGTCATCTTCACCACACTGCTCATTTCGCTCTCACTCAATGCCATTTCGTGTTGGTCATCTTCACCACACTGCTCATTTCGCTCTCACTCAATCAATGCCATTTCGTGTTGGTCATCTTCACCACACTGCTCATTTCGCTCTCACTCAATCAATGCCATTTCGTGTTGGTCATCTTCACCACACTGCTCATTTCGCTCTCACTCACAATGCCATTTCGTGTTGGTCATCTTCACCACACTGCTCATTTTCTCTCACTCAATCAATGCCATTTCGTGTTGGTCATCTTCACCACACTGCTCATTTCGCTCTCACTCAATGCCATTTCGTGTTGGTCATCTTCACCACACTGCTCATTTCGCTCTCACTCAATCATTCCATTTCGTGTTGGTCATCTTCACCACACTGCTCATTTCGCTCTCACTCAATCAATGCCATTTCGTGTTGGTCATCTTCACCACACTGCTCATTTCCTCGCTCTCACTCATCAATGCCATTTCGTGTTGGTCATCTTCACCACACTGCTCATTTCGCTCTCACTAATCAATGCCATTTCGTGTTGGTCATCTTCACCACACTGCTCATTTCGCTCTCACTCAATCAATGCCATTTCGTGTTGGTCATCTTCACACACACTGCTCATTTCGCTCTCACTCAATCAATGCCATTTCGTGTTGGTCATCTTCACCACACTGCTCATTTCGCTCTCACTCAATCAATGCCATTTCGTGTTGGTCATCTTCACCACACTGCTCTCATTTCGCTCTCACTCAATCATGCCATTTCGTGTTGGTCATCTTCACCACACTGCTCATTTCGCTCTCACTCAATCAATGCCATTTCGTGTTGGTCATCTTCACCACACTGCTCATTTCGCTCTCACTCAATGCCATTTCGTGTTGGTCATCTTCACCACACTGCTCATTTCGCTCTCACTCAATCAATGCCATTTCGTGTTGGTCATCTTCACCACACTGCTCATTTCGCTCTCACTCAATCAATGCCATTTCGTGTTGGTCATCTTCACCACACTGCTCATTTCGCTCTCACTCAATCAATGCCATTTCGTGTTGGTCATCTTCACCACACTGCTCATTTCGCTCTCACTCAATCAATGCCATTTCGTGTTGGTCATCTTCACCACACTGCTCATTTCGCTCTCACTCAATCAATGCCATTTCGTGTTGGTCATCTTCACCACACTGCTCATTTCGCTCTCACTCAATCAATGCCATTTCGTGTTGGTCATCTTCCACCACACTGCTCATTTCGCTCTCACTCAATGCCATTTCGTGTTGGTCATCTTCACCACACTGCTCATTTCGCTCTCACTCAATGCCATTTCGTGTTGGTCATCTTCACCACACTGCTCATTTCGCTCTCACTCAATGCCATTTCGTGTTGGTCATCTTCACCACACACACTGCTCATTTCGCTCTCACTCAATCAATGCCATTTCGTGTTGGTCATCTTCACCACACTGCTCATTTCGCTCTCACTCAATGCCATTTCGTGTTGGTCATCTTCACCACACTGCTCATTTCGCTCTCACTCAATCAATGCCATTTCGTGTTGGTCATCTTCACCACACTGCTCATTTCGCTCTCACTCAATCAATGCCATTTCGTGTTGGTCATCTTCACCCACACTGCTCATTTCGCTCTCACTCAATGCCATTTCGTGTTGGTCATCTTCACCACCACTGCTCATTTCGCTCTCACTCATCAATGCCATTTCGTGTTGGTCATCTTCACCACACTGCTCATTTCGCTCTCATCTCAATGCCATTTCGTGTTGGTCATCTTCACCACACTGCTCATTTCGCTCTCACTCAATCAATGCCATTTCGTGTTGGTCATCTTCACCCACTGCTCATTTCGCTCTCACTCAATGCCATTTCGTGTTGGTCATCTTCACCACACTGCTCATTTCGCTCTCACTCAATGCCATTTCGTGTTGGTCATCTTCACCACACTGCTCATTTCGCTCTCACTCATCAATGCCATTTCGTGTTGGTCATCTTCACCACACTGCTCATTTCGCTCTCACTCAATCAATGCCATTTCGTGTTGGTCATCTTCACCACACTGCTCATTTCGCTCGCTCTCACTCAATGCCATTTCGTGTTGGTCATCTTCACCACACTGCTCATTTCGCTCTCACTCAATCCATTTCGTGTTGGTCATCTTCACCACACTGCTCATTTCGCTCTCACTCAATCAATGCCATTTCGTGTTGGTCATCTTCACCACACTGCTCATTTCGCTCTCACTCAATGCCATTTCGTGTTGGTCATCTTCACCACACTGCTCATTTCGCTCTCACTCACTCAATGCCATTTCGTGTTGGTCATCTTCACCACACTGCTCATTTCGCTCTCACTCAATCAATGCCATTTCGTGTTGGTCATCTTCACCACACTGCTCATTTCGCTCTCACTCAATCAATGCCATTTCGTGTTGGTCATCTTCACCACACTGCTCATTTCGCTCTCACTCAATCAATGCCATTTCGTGTTGGTCATCTTCACCACACTGCTCATTTCGCTCTCACACAATGCCATTTCGTGTTGGTCATCTTCACCACACTGCTCATTTCGCTCTCACTCATCAATGCCATTTCGTGTTGGTCATCTTCACCACACTGCTCATTTCGCTCTCACTCAATCAATGCCATTTCGTGTTGGTCATCTTCACCACACTGCTCATTTCGCTCTCACTCAATCAATGCCATTTCGTGTTGGTCATCTTCACCACACTGCTCATTTCGTCGCTCTCACTCAATGCCATTTCGTGTTGGTCATCTTCACCACACTGCTCATTTCGCTCTCACTCAATGCCATTTCGTGTTGGTCATCTTCACCACACTGCTCATTTCGCTCTCACTCAATCAATGCCATTTCGTGTTGGTCATCTTCACCACACTGCTCATTTCGCTCTCACTCAATGCCATTTCGTGTTGGTCATCTTCACCACACTGCTCATTTCGCTCTCACTCAATCAATGCCATTTCGTGTTGGTCATCTTCACCACACTGCTCATTTCGCTCTCACTCAATCAATGCCATTTCGTGTTGGTCATCTTCACCACACTGCTCATTTCGCTCTCACTCAATCAATGCCATTTCGTGTTGGTCATCTTCACCACACTGCTCATTTCGCTCTCACTCAATCAATGCCATTTCGTGTTGGTCATCTTCACCACACTGCTCATTTCGCTCTCACTCAATCATGCCATTTCGTGTTGGTCATCTTCACCACACTGCTCATTTCGCTCTCACTCAATCAATGCCATTTCGTGTTGGTCATCTTCACCACACTGCTCATTTCTCTCTCACTCAATGCCATTTCGTGTTGGTCATCTTCACCACACTGCTCATTTCGCTCTCACTCAATGCCATTTCGTGTTGGTCATCTTCACCACACTGCTCATTTCGCTCTCACTCAATCAATGCCATTTCGTGTTGGTCATCTTCACCACACTGCTCATTTCGCTCTCACTCAATCAATCAATGCCATTTCGTGTTGGTCATCTTCACCACACTGCTCATTTCGCTCTCACTCAATCAATGCCATTTCGTGTTGGTCATCTTCACCACACTGCTCATTTCGCTCTCACTCTCAATGCCATTTCGTGTTGGTCATCTTCACCACACTGCTCATTTCGCTCTCACTCAATCAATGCCATTTCGTGTTGGTCATCTTCACCACACTGCTCATTTCGCTCTCACTCAATGCCATTTCGTGTTGGTCATCTTCACCACACTGCTCATTTCGCTCTCACTCAATCAATGCCATTTCGTGTTGGTCATCTTCACCACACTGCTCATTTCGCTCTCACTCAATCAATGCCATTTCGTGTTGGTCATCTTCACCACACTGCTCATTTCGCTCTCACTCAATCAATGCCATTTCGTGTTGGTCATCTTCACCACACTGCTCATTTCGCTCTCACTCAATCAATGCCATTTCGTGTTGGTCATCTTCACCACACTGCTCATTTCGCTCTCACTCAATGCCATTTCGTGTTGGTCATCTTCACCACACTGCTCATTTCGCTCTCACTCAATGCCATTTCGTGTTGGTCATCTTCACCACACTGCTCATTTCGCTCTCACTCATCAATGCCATTTCGTGTTGGTCATCTTCACCACACTGCTCATTTCGCTCTCACTCAAATGCCATTTCGTGTTGGTCATCTTCACCACACTGCTCATTTCGCTCTCACTCAATGCCATTTCGTGTTGGTCATCTTCACCACACTGCTCATTTCGCTCTCACTCAATCAATTTCGTGTTGGTCATCTTCACCACCTGCTCATTTCGCTCTCACTCAATGCCATTTCGTGTTGGTCATCTTCACCACACTGCTCATTTCGCTCTCACCACTCAATGCCATTTCGTGTTGGTCATCTTCACCACACTGCTCATTTCGCTCTCACTCAATGCCATTTCGTGTTGGTCATCTTCACCACACTGCTCATTTCGCTCTCACTCAATGCCATTTCGTGTTGGTCATCTTCACCACACTGCTCATTTCGCTCTCACTCATCATGCCATTTCGTGTTGGTCATCTTCACCACACTGCTCATTTCGCTCTCACTCAATGCAATTTTCGGTTGGTCATCTTCACCACACTGCTCATTTCGCTCTCACCAATCAATGCCATTTCGTGTTGGTCATCTTCACCACACTGCTCATTTCGCTCTCACTCAATCAATGCCATTTCGTGTTGGTCATCTTCACCACACTGCTCATTTCGCTCTCACTCAATCAATGCCATTTCGTGTTGGTCATCTTCACCACACTGCTCATTTCGCTCTCACTCATCAATGCCATTTCGTGTTGGTCATCTTCACCACACTGCTCATTTCGCTCTCACTCAATCAATGCCATTTCGTGTTGGTCATCTTCACCACACACTGCTCATTTCGCTCTCATCATCAATGCCATTTCGTGTTGGTCATCTTCACCACACTGCTCATTTCGCTCTCACTCATCAATGCCATTTCGTGTTGGTCATCTTCACCACACTGCTCATTTCGCTCTCACTCAATCAATGCCATTTCGTGTGTTGGTCATCTTCACCACACTGCTCATTTCGCTCTCACTCAATCAATGCCATTTCGTGTTGGTCATCTTCACCCCACTGCTCATTTCGCTCTCACTCAATCAATGCCATTTCGTGTTGGTCATCTTCACCACACTGCTCATTTCGCTCTCACTCAATCAATGCCATTTCGTGTTGGTCATCTTCACCACACTGCTCATTTCGCTCTCACTCAATGCCATTTCGTGTTGGTCATCTTCACCACACTGCTCATTTCGCTCTCACTCAATCAATGCCATTTCGTGTTGGTCATCTTCACCACACTGCTCATTTCGCTCTCACTCAATGCCATTTCGTGTTGGTCATCTTCACCACACTGCTCATTTCGCTCTCACTCAATCAATGCCATTTCGTGTTGGTCATCTTCACCACACTGCTCATTTCGCTCTCCTCAATGCCATTTCGTTGGTCATCTTCACAACACTGCTCATTTCGCTCTCACTCAATCAATGCCATTTCGTGTTGGTCATCTTCACACACTGCTCATTTCGCTCTCACTCAATCATGCCATTTCGTGTTTGGTCATCTTCACCACACTGCTCATTTCGCTCTCACTTCAATCATGCCATTTCGTGTTGGTCATCTTCACCACACTGCTCATTTCGCTCTCACTCTCAATTCCTTTCGTGTTGGTCATCTTCACCACACTGCTCATTTCGCTCTCACTCAATCAATGCCATTTCGTGTTGGTCATCTTCACCACACTGCTCATTTCGCTCTCACTCATCATGCCATTTGTGTGGGTCATCTTCACACCACACTGCTCATTTCGCTCTCACTCTCAAT